>JAXIVJ010001666.1:0-130444 GCA_036785665.1 Chirona hameri | reverse complement strand
GGAGTGGAGAGTGAGTGGAGTGGAGAGTGAGTGGAGTGGAGAGTGAGTGGAGTGAGAGTGAGTGGAGTGGAGAGTGAGTGGAGTGGAGAGTGAGTGAGTGGAGAGTGAGTGAGTGGAGAGTGGAGTGGAGAGTGGAGTGGAGAGTGGAGTGGAGAGTGGAGTGGAGAGTGGAGTGAAGAGTGGCATGGAGAGTGGAGTGGAGAGTGGAGCGGAGAGTGGAGCGGAGAGTGGAGCGGAGAGTGGAGTGGAGAGTGGAGTGGAGTGGAGAATGGAGTGGAGAGTGGAGTGGAGAGTGGAGTGGAGTGGAGTGGAGAGTGGAGTGGAGAGTGAAGAGAGGAGTGGAGTGGAGAGTGGAGTGGAGAGTGGAGTGGAGAGTGGAGTGGAGAGTGGAGTGGAGAGTGGAGTGGAGAGTGAGTGGAGAGTGGAGTGGAGAGTGGAGTGGAGAGTGGAGTGGAGTGGAGAGTGGAGTGGAGAGCGGAGTAAAGAGTGGAGTGGAGAGTGGAGTGGAGAGTGGAGTGGAGAGTGGAGTGGAGAGTGAGTGGAGTGGAGAGTGGAGTGGAGAAGTGGAGTGGAGAGTGGAGTGGAGAGTGTGTAAAGTGGATAGTGAGTGGAGTGGAGAGTGAGTGGAGTGGAGAGTGGAGAGTGGAGTGGAGAGTGAAGTGGAGAGTGGAGTGGAGTGGAGAGTGGAGTGGAGAGTGAGTGGAGAGTGAGTGGAGAGTGAGTGGAGAGTGAGTGGAGAGTGAGTAAAGAGTGGAGTGGAGAGTGTAGTGGAGAGTGGAGTGGAGTGGAGTGGAGAGTGGAGTGGAGAGAAGAGTGGAGAGTGGAGTGGAGAGTGAGTGGAGTGGAGAGTGGAGAGTGAGTGGAGAGTGAGTGGAGTGGAGAGTGAGTGGAGAGTGGAGTGGAGTGGAGTGGAGTGGAGAGTGGAGTGAAGAGTGGAGTGGAGGTGAAGAGTGGAGAGTGAGTGGAGTGTGAGTGGAGTGGAGAGTGGAAAGGAGAGTGGAGAGGAGAGTGTGAGTGGAATGGAGAGTGGAGTGGAGAGTGGAGAGTGGAGTGGAGAGTGGAGAGTGGAGAGTGAGTGGAGAGTGAGTGGAGAGTGAGTGGAGAGTGGAGTGGAGTGGAGTGGAGAGTGGAGAGTGGAGTGGAGAGTGGAGTGGAGAGTGCAGTGGAGAGTGCAGTGGAGAGTGGAGTGGAGAGTGGAGTGGAGAGTGGAGTGGAGGGAGAGTGGAGTGGAGAGTGGAGTGGAGAGTGGAGAGTGGAGTGGAGAGTAGAGTGGAGAGTGGAGTGGAGAGTGGAGAGTGGAGTGGAGAGTGGAGAGTGGAGTGGAGAGTGGAGAGTGGTGAGTGGAGAGTGGAGTGGAGAGTGGGGTGGAGAGTGGAGTGGAGAGTGGAGTGGAGAGTGGAGTGGAGAGTGGAGTGGAGAGTGGAGTTGGAGAATGGAGTGGATAGTGAGTGGAGAGTGGAGTGGAGAGAGGAGTGGAGTGGAGAGTGGAGTGAGAGTGGAGAGTGGAGTGGAGAGTGAATGGAGAGTGAGTGGAGAGTGAATGCAGAGTGAGTGGAGAGTGGAGTGGAGAGTGGAGTGGAGAGTGGAGTAGAGAGTGGAGTGCAGGTGGAGTGGAGTGGAGAGTGGAGTGGAGAGTGGAGTGGAGAGTGGAGTGGAGAGTGGAGTGGAGTGAGAGTGGAGTGGAGAGTGGAGTGGAGAGTGGAGTGGAGTGGAGTGGAGGTGGAGTGGAGGTGGAGTGGAGAGTGGAGAGTGAGAGAGTGGAGTGGAGAGTGGAGTGGAGAGTGGAGTGGAGTGGAGTGGAGGTTGAGTGGAGAGTGGAGTGGAGAGTGGAGTGGAGTGGAGAGTGGAGTGGAGAGTGGAGAGTGGAGTGTGGAGTGGAGAGTGGAGTGGGGAGTGGAGTGAAGAGTGGAGTGAGAGTGGAGGAAGAGTGGATAGTGGATGGAGGTGGAGTGGAGAGTGAGTGGAAGTGAGTGGAGAGTGAGTGGAGAGTGAGTGGAGAGTGGAGAGTGAGTGGAGTGGAGAGTGGAGAGTGAGTGGAGAGTGAGTGAGAGTGGAGTGGAGAGTGGGTGGGAGTGGAGTGGAGTGGAGAGTGGAGAGGGGAGTGGAGAGGGGAGTGGAGAGTGGAGAGTGGAGTGGAGTGGAGTGGAGAGTGGAGTGGAGAGTGGAGAGTGGAGAGTGGAGTGGAGAGTGGAGAGTGGAGAGTGGTGAGTGGAGAGTGGAGAGTGGAGAATGGAGAATGGAGGAGTGGAGAGTGGAGAGTGGATAGTGGAGAGTAGAGACTGGAGAGTGGAGTGGAGAGTGGAGTGGAGAGTGGAGAGTGGAGTAGAGAGTGGAGTGGAGTGGAGAGTGGAGTGGAGAGTGGAGTGGAGAGTGGAGTGGATAGTGAGTGGAGAGTGCAGTGGAGAGTGGAGAGTGGAGAGTGGAGAGTGGTGTGTGGTGTGGAGAGTGAGTGGAGAGTGGAGTGGAGAGTGAGTGGAGAGTGAGTGGAGAGTGAGTGGAGAGTGAGTGGAGAGTGGAGTGGAGTGTGAGTGGTGAGTGGTGAGTGGTGAGTGGAGTGGAGTGGAGTGAGTGGAGAGTGGAGAGTGGAGAGTGAGTGGAGAGTAGAGTGGAGAGTGGAGTGGTGAGTGGAGAGTGGAGTTGAGAGTTGAGTGTGTTGGGTGGAGAGTGGAGAGTGAGTGGTGAGTGGAGAGTGGAGTGGAGAGTGGAGAGTGAGGGAGTCGGAGAGTGGAGAGTGTAGAGTGAGTGGTGAGTGGAGAGTGGAGTGGAGTGGAGAGTGGAGTTGAGAGTGGAGTGGAGGTTGGAGTGGAGAGTGGAGTGGAGAGTGGAGTGGAGAGTGGAGTGGAGAGTGGAGTGGAGAGTGGAGTGGAGAGTGGAGTGTGAGAGTGGAGTGGAGAGTAGAGAGTGGAGTGGAGAGTGGGGTGGAGAGTGAAGTGGAGAGTGGAGTGGAGAGTGGAGTGGAGAGTGAGTGGAGAGTGGAGAGTGGAGTGGGATTGGAGAGTGGGGTGGAGGTGGAGTGGAGTGGAGAGTGGAGAGTGGAGAGTGGAGTGTGAGTGGAGAGTGGAGAGTGGAGAGTGGAGAGTGGAGAGTGGAGAGTGGAGAGTGGAGAGTGGAGAGTGGAGAGTGGAGAGTGGAGAGTGGGAGAGTGGAGAGTGGAGAGTGGAGAGTGGAGTGTGGAGAGTGGAGAGTGGAGAGTGGAGAGTGGAGAGTGGGATGTGGATGTGGAGAGTGGAGAGTGGAGAGTGGAGAGTGGAGAGTGGGAGTGAGGTTGAGAGTGGAGAGTGGAGAGTGGAGAGTGGAGAGTGGAGTGGAGAGTGGAGAGTGGAGAGTGGAGAGTGGAGAGTGAGTGGAGTGGAGAGTGGAGTGGAGAGTGAGTGGTGAGTGGAGAGATGCAGGCCACTGGTGTGTATTACCGCCAGTGGCAGGAGGACTGTGCACGTTGTGAAAACCGGGAGAGCTGTGCGCCTTTTTGCGTATACGTCAGGCAATCATACAGGCTTCAATGACGTCAGGCTTCATTTCGACGACATTTTCCGCCGGCAGACGTCATTTTCACGTACTTAATCTTAGGCCATTGATTCTGAGATCAATCTGATGTCATTTTATCCAGACTCTAACGTCATTTGCTCGTGACTGACGTCATTTTCTCGTGACTGACGTCATTTTCTCGTGACCGACGTCATTTTCTCGTGACTGACTTCATTGTCTCGTGGCTGACGTCATTTTCTCGTGACTGACGTTATTTTCTCGTGACTGACGTCATTTTCTCGTGACTTTCGTCATTTTCTCGTTACTGATGTCATTTTCACGTGACTGTCGTCATTTTCTCGTGACTGACGTCATTTGCTCGTGACTCTGACGTCATTTTCTCGTGACTGACGTCATTGTCTCGTGGCTGACGTCATTTTCTCGTCCTTGACGTCATTGTCTCGTGGATGACGTCATTTTCTCGTGACTGTCGTCATTTTCTCGTGACTGACGTCATTTGCTAGTGACTCTGACGTCATTTTCTCGTGACTGACGTCATTGTCTCGTGGCTGACGTCATTGTCTCGTGGCTGACGTCATTTTCTCGTGACTGACGTCATTTTCTCGTCCCTGACGTCATTTTCTCGTGACTGTCGTCATTTTCTCGTGACTCTGACGTCATTTGCTCGTGACTCTGACGTCACTGCTGTGTGTTTTCAGTATAATGCAGGCGGCGTGTGACGTCACGTTTGACCACTGCCACCAGCGGAAACAGTTCAGCGAGCCGATCGGTCACTTCCAGCTGATGCAGGTCAGTCAGTGGCAGGCGTCGTGGGGAAGTCAGCAGATGTAGGTCAGTCAGTGGCAGGCGTCGTGGGGAAGTCAGCAGATGTAGGTCAGTCAGTGGCAGGCGTCGTGGGGAAGTCAGCAGATGTAGGTCAGTGAGTGGCAGGCGTCGTGGGGAAGTCAGCAGATGTAGGTCAGTCAGTGGCAGGCGTCGTGGAAGTCAGCAGATGTAGGTCAGTCAGTGGCAGGCGTCGTGGATGTCAGCAGATGTAGGTCAGTCAGTGACAGGCGTCGTGGAAGTCAGCTGATGTAGGTCAGTCAGTGGCAGGCGTCGTAGGTAAGTCGGCTGATGCAGGTCAGTCAGTGGCAGGCGTCGTGGGGAAGTCAGCAGATGCAGGTCAGTCAGTGGCAGGCGTCGTGGGGAAGTCAGCAGATGTAGGTCAGTCAGTGGCAGGCGTCGTAGGTAAGTCAGCAGATGTAGGTCAGTCAGTGGCAGGCGTCGTGGAAGTCAGCAGGTGTAGGTCAGTCAGTGGCAGGCGTCGTGGGGAAGTCAGCAGATGTAGGTCATTCAGTGGCAGACGTCATGGGGAAGTCAGAAGATGTAGGTCAGTCAGTGGCAGGCGTCGTGGAAGTCAGCAGATGGAGGTCAGTCAGTGGCAGACGTCGTGGGGAAGTCAGCAGATGTAGGTCAGTCAGTAGCAGGCGTCGTGGAAGTTAGCAGATGGAGATCAGTCAGTGGCAGGCGTCGTGGAAGTCAGCAGATGTAGGTCAGTCAGTAGCAGGCGTCGTGGAAGATGTAGGTCAGTCAGTGGCAGGCGTCGTGGAAGTCAGCAGATGTAGGTCAGTCAGTGGCAGGCGTCGTGGGGAAGTCAGCAGGTGTAGGTCAGTCAGTGACAGACGTCGTGGAAGTCAGCTGATGCAGGTCAGTCAGTGGCAGGCGTCGTGGATGTCAGCAGATGTAGGTCAGTCAGTGACAGGTGTTGTGGGGAAGTCAGCAGATGCAGGTCAGTCAGTGGCAGGCGTCGTGGGGACGTCAGCAGATGTAGGTCATTCAGTAGCAGGCGTCGTGGGGAAGTCAGCAGGTGTAGGTCAGTCAGTGGCAGACGTCGTGGAAGTCAGCTGATGCAGGTCAGTCAGTGGCAGGCGTCGTGGATGTCAGCAGATGTAGGTCAGTCAGTGGCAGGTGTCGTGGGGAAGTCAGCAGATGCAGGTCAGTCAGTGGCAGGCGTCGTGGGGAAATCAGCAGATGTAGGTTAGTCAGTGGCAGGCGTCGTGGGGAAGTCAGCAGGTGTAGGTCAGTCAGTGGCAGACGTCGTGGAAGTCAGCTGATGCAGGTCAGTCAGTGGCAGGCGTCGTGGATGTCAGCAGATGTAGATCAGTCAGTGGCAGGCGTCGTGGAAGTCAGCAGATGTAGGTCAGTCAGTGGCAGGCGTCGTGAAAGTCAGCAGATGTAGGTCAGTCAGTGGTAGGCGTCGTGGAAGTCAGCAGATGCAGGTCAGTCAGTGGTAGGCGTCGTGGAAGTCAGCAGATGCAGGTCAGTCAGTGGCAGACGTCGTGGAAGTCAGCAGATGTAGGTCAGTCAGTAGCAGGCGTCGTGGGGAAGTCAGCAGATGTAGGTCAGTCAGTGGCAGGCGTCGTGGAAGTCAGCAGATGTAGGTCAGTCTGTGGCAGACGTCGTGGAAGTCAGCAGATGTAGGCCAGTCAGTGGCAGGCGGCGTGGGGAAGTCAGCAGATGTAGGTCAGTCAGTGGCAGGCGTCGTGGAAGTCAGCAGATGCAGGTCAGTCAGTGGCAGGCGTCGTGGAAGTCAGCAGATGTAGGTCAGTCAGTGGCAGACGTCGTGGAAGTCAGCAGATGTAGGTCAGTCAGTGGCAGGCGTCGTGGAAGTCAGCAGATGCAAGTCAGTCAGTGGCAGACGTCGTGGAAGTCAGCAGATGTAGGTCAGTCAGTGGCAGGCGTCGTGGAAGATGTAGGTCAGTCAGTGGCAGGCGTCGTGGAAGTCAGCAGATGTAGGTCAGTTAGTGGCCGGCGTCGTGGAAGTCAGCAGATGTAGGTCAGTCAGTGGCAGGCGTCGTGGAAGTCAGCAGATGCAGGTCAGTCAGTCGCAGGCGTCATGGAAGTCAGCAGATGTAGGTCAGTCAGTGGCAGGCGTCGTGGGGAAGTCAGCAGATGTAAGTCAGTCAGTGGCAGGCCGTTGTCACCGCCGCAGTCAACTGGCCCGTTCATACCAAGAACGACAGCCTGCAGCTCGGACGTTCCTGACAAGGCTGTGGTCAGCTGCGGCTGTCCCGGATGTCCCGGATGCGTCCCGGATGTACGTCCCGGATGCGTCCCGACCAGACAGGAAATAGCAGCAGATATAGTTCCCAGCACTGACCACAATGCTGCCGCTGCGCCGGCGGGAAGAGCCGCCGCTGCGCCGGCAGGAAGAGGCGGCGGCGTCAGAGCGAGCCTGGAGGTGGGAGGGAGGGAAGAGGGGGCAGGGGCGTAGAAACAGGGGGCCCGGGGGTCCACACTGGAAACAATATTCACAAGGGTTGACCTTGTTTTGACTTCGTCATTATAAAAACTAACTCATATCTAGGCCAATACTAAGCGATAATCAAGCGAAGGTTTGTGTCGCGCCAGTTCATTACTAGCTGCCTTTGTTTTTGCATTGATATTGAGTTAGTTCCCGTCGCGTTTTAGTCGTACTAATGCAAAGTTTGTATCGAGATGCTTCTGTAACGGGTTTTCGCTTCTGCATGGTTCTGCGCAATTTCGTGCAGCATTGCAACTTTTTTTCTCGATTAAAAAAAACAACATTTTGGTTAATTTTGGGCCGCTGATTGGAATGACATAAATGTTGAGGCTCTCTGGCTTAATCTGCAACAATGAGAGCTGCTTGCAACAATTTGCAACAATTTGCAACATTATTAAATTTTGCTCACCCCTCCCCCTCCCCCCCCCCCCCCGAGATCACCCCTCTCCCTTTCTTGAGATCAGGAATCGAAATATAACATTTTCAGAATGTTATATCCCCTTGTTTTCGAGATATTACTAAATGATGTGGTTGCAAATGCAGAATCGAACTAGACCCATACATACATACATTGCTTGTGGTTGTGTTCGCTGCGCGTCCATTTAGCTGTAGATAGTGATGCCAATTGTGTTCCGGTAGCGTAAACTAGCTGCCATGTGTGAACCAGCTGCTAGCTGCCAGCCGGGTGGTATTCATTCTGCCAAGTTTGGCCAAGTTACGAGCAGGCATACTGATAGGAAAATATATTGTATTATTTTGACCTCGTCGGTTCAAAGGTCATGTAGAGGTCACGTGGATTTCCCCTATTTCCGAAGGGTCCAACCTTGTGGAGCACTTTTACATTAGTTGTATTCCGCTAAGTCCATTAGCACAGAGGATATAAGTGAAGTTCACAAGCAATCGTGACCTTGGATGACCACAAAATATGATTCTTGAGGTCACCCGGAGCTAAAAGTGGGTGTGTATGCTTCTTTCACTTGACACTACAGGTGTACCAATGTTCATCAAAATCCGAAAGGATCGGGTACAGAAATCCTCTTTTTTGTGTGTCCAGACATGGAATGGGCTCTAGGCAAGCACTATTTCCCTTTTCCCCTTTTCAGCATGCGTCGCAGCCGGTATGTGTCTGATGTGACCCATGAGAGGAGCCATACATTTGCAAGTGTGCCCCCTCGGTGAGACCTGTAGTGTTTCTCCTCTTCTGAAGGGAGACTCCTGTGTACGCCCTCTTTTTAGCAAGCCTGACCTGGGTTTATCCACGCCATTTTAACACGGCACTCCTTACAGGGTAAGCTGGCGGACATGTACTGCGACACGAGCGCCTGCCGCGCCTACCTGTACAGCGTGGCGCGCGCCTGCGACCGCGGCCACGTGTCGGCCAAAGACTGCGCCGGCGTCATCCTCTACTGCGCCGAGAAGGCCACCCAGGTGGCGCTGCAGGCGGTGCAGGCGCTCGGCGGCAACGGCTACATAAATGAATACCCGGCGGGCAGGCTGCTGAGGGATGCCAAGTTGTACGAGATAGGAGCGGGAACCAGCGAGGTGCGCAGGCTGGTGATCGGCAGAGCGCTGAATGCCGAGTATAAGTAAGGTGTGGTGGTGGAGTTGTGGTGAAGATAGGTGGCGTTAGTGGTACGGTATAGGTGGCGGTACATGGCCTGTATAGGTGGCGCTGCGAGAACGATACGTGCAGCGCTACTGACGGCACGGTATGTATAGATGGCGCTATAAGTCATGTATAGGTGGCGCCACCTTTGCTTGTGGTGCTGCCAGGTAAATGAATGTGACTGTGGCATGGGCAGATATAGTATTACGTAGCATTGCTGTGCGTGCTCCGTGATTTGTCCCCCTCTCACGATTTCGATGGATTCTGACTTTACGAATGCAGTAGGAGAGTGGTATTTTCTGAGGATATTGTGGTTGTGCTTGCAGCCGGGTGGTAAGGTGCAATACTATATAAAGCGTTGTGTGTTTCGTCCAATGTACGGTGTAGGTACGTGTCTAAGCGTGTTTGCATTGTTAGATCTGTGCAAAATAGAGATGGTGTTTCGACATTTAACCATGCTAGACTATTGTAGCAACTAGCATAGTCTAGACATTCGCCCAGACATGTGCTTGTCGAACAAGCAAACAAATAAAACATGCAGATTCAACTAAAAGGGTGTTGAAGACATGACGTCACTAAAACGTTATTTTCTTAAAAGTGTTTGGAGGAAATGTATTTTAATTTTGTGGGAGGAGGTAGAGTTGATGGGGAAGAAGGAACCGAAAATCTAGTGTCCATATATGTACGCGTTTTTGAGTTATTGAAGAAAAACGGAGGGGTGCTATTTGCAACCCACACAGCGGGTCGCGGTTTTAAACTTCCGAGTTCTACGTCGGTCTATATCGCATCTGACTCTAAAAACACATAGTTTGAATCACAATATATTTACTGGCAACGACACCCTATGAACGGCGCCGTCCATGAGCTTTGGCGCCAACATAAAAACGCAACACTAACAACGCAAACACGTGTCGCGGCTCAAACAGCGTCCTACCGACTATGGCAACCATGGCAACGGTCCCTCCGGTACCGGCGACTTCACACGAGCCGTCGGATGAATGCCTTCACGCGGTTTTGACCTCACACAATGCCGAATTCAGCCGATGCAGTGATGAGGTTCGGTTCTTGTCGAATGGAACTCTATATAACGACTGAAAAAGAAGAGCGAACGCAAAGTTAGAATCACCTGTGGGATGTGGCTTTTATTGTCGCAACATAATTCAAGGAAATAGTTCACCTTCAACATGGAGTTTTGAACTGAAATAGCAGTTTTGTAGCCCGTGTTGAGAAATCCTGATCTGCAACTTTTCTTGTCTTAAAAGTCTCCAGCAGAAGAAATTTGACTTTTTGACGAAGGAATGCGGCGCATATATGATTTACCGTACCGGGTGAAAGTGCCAGCTCTGCCAGGGAGCATGCCCAGACCAATAACTCACACCATAAAATTAATAATTTACCACGTTCTGTCCGGAATTGGCGCGATGTAGGACCATTTTTGAAAAGAAAAAAAGAAACTGTATTACAAAATATAATAAAATCGTGTTCTGAAAAATGTTCCGAAGGTGAACTTTTTCCTTTAACACGCGCCCTGGAGGGGGTAGGGGGGGGGGGGGTGGCGAAATCCGCCCACCTCTCCTGTTTTTGTTGTTGTTGTAAATATGTCCTTATTTTACTGGGTGATGTGCATAATATGTTAGGCACCTGCTTAAAAATGAACGGCGCGTTGTCTGAAGTTAAAAAAAATCGGCCGAATATGTTTTGAGTTATAGGCCATCAAAGTAAAAAAGAAATGTTTTCAGCGCCAGACCACACAAATCAGCGGCTCCTGTGCGGTTCCCGTATACCGGAAAAATGAAAGTGTTTTTGGCAATACTTGCGACTTGCTTGATGTATATTGTTGTGCTATATAGTTTCCAAGGTAATGTTAGGTCAACGAGGTCAAGTCAGGTCAAGTTCATGACAGGTCATTAAAACCGAAGTAGGGTAACTGAAAGGGTGTACTAAATGCATATGACTCATGCTTTCTGAACTCATGCTTGTGGTCCTGAGTCCATTCATACCTCGACAACTGCTAATTCGTTGTCATCACTTATCTGATCCCGTCCTCGCCTGAGGCGGTTAGATAATGTAACCGAAGTAGGTCAACTGGAAGGTGGTCATAAATGCAAATAATTCATGCCTTCTGAACTCATACTTTGTGGTCTTGAGTCCATTCCAGACTTGTATACGACTCAAATTTGTTTCTCTCGAACGATTCAATCACGACTCAAAATCAACATTAGTCGATTCAATCACGACTCAATGAGACCTTCATTTTTTTGCATTTGATTCAATCAAAGATTTTGAGTCAGAGTTTTGGACTCAATCGATTCAAAATGACCTTTAGGCATATCAGTCCCGGCTCAATCATTTTTAATCATATAACAACTCAATCACAACTCAAACTATGACTAATGACTACATTTGCAATTTATAACAGGGTGAGATTCGATAGTGCTGCATTTTATTTATTTTATTTATGCATGGTGAAATTGTTGATTGATATTACCTATATGGTTGAAAACTTGAAGTTTTGGAATTTGGAGGCTTCTTTTAGGCAATTGAGTCGCGAACCCGACTCAGTCAGCTCTCTAAATATTTGTTGTCGACTCAATCATGGTTTCTACCTGAGCTCTTCGATTCAATCACGACTCAAAGCCAAATCTTTAAAAATGTTAGCGACTCAATCAGTTTGAGTCGCAAAAACTGCTGGATTCATGAGTCACGACTCAATCCGAGTTGAATCGTATACAGGTCAGGTCCATTCCCACCTCGACGACTACTAATCGGTTGTCATCTGATCCCGTCCTCGCCTGAGGCGTTTAGACAGAGAGCTGACCGCTCTCTGGTTTGTGCTGCAAAGTTTGTGGGCTTGAGCCCATTCCCACCTCGACGACTGCTAATCGGTTGTCATCTGATCCCGTCCTCGCCTGAAGCGCTTAGATAACGAGCTGATTGCTATCTGACGCGATGCCAGAGAGTGTGCCTGAAACGGCGGGGTTTTCCTCCTACCGCGCCAAAGAGCGACCGTGCCAGAGGGTGACCGCCCCCTCGAGAGCGACCGCCGCCCCCCCCCCTCCCTCCCTCAAGAGCGCAAAGGGGAAAACCGATGCCTCGACCAAAATCCGTATAGTTGCAAACAAACTAGTATAGTTAGAAACGTCCTGGTGGGTCAGAATAGTTGCATACGTACTAGTATAGTTGTGAACGTTCTAGGATGGATGCAACTGTCCTGACCGGTCAGGATAGTTGCATACATCCTGGGCTGTCCAGTACATTTGCAACAATTCTAGTACAGTTGCAATTGTACTGAAAGATTGGGCACGGCTGATTGGTGAAAACGATTATTTTTGGCGATTTTCAAACAATGCTTGTCTTGGGGTGCAATATGGTTCATGATTATATAATGTCATGATCAGTGATCACGTTACTAGGCAACAGTGGTGGTGGTACAAGGGGGGGGGGGGGGAGTTCCCCTTACCAATACTGCCATTTTCACCATTACCAATGCATGCTGTTTTCAATTATTCACGATTTTGTAAAGTTTGGTTTAAAAAAAAATCGTTTATTTTTATATTGTCGAAAAGTGAAGCCATTGTAGAAGATTATGGCCATGTTATTCAGCCACCTTCTCTGGTTGCAATACAGAGATCCAGGTTCAGAGCCATCTGCCAGCTTCGTAAGAAAGCCCATGATCTCATCGTGCTCTGCATCGGAAATGACGCGGCAATTCTTGCCCCGTGTGCTTTGAAGCCGCTCGTCCAGCTTCATCACAAATATCACGGGACATATGGAAGGGGAAATTGAAAGCACGTCTCACTGAAAGACAGACTGCCGAACGCTCCGAAAACCAACTCTCGACTGAGCAACACCATGTGACCACGTCCCGCGTCACCTTCGGTCACATGACAGCTCGGGGCCACGCTGTTTGTCGCAGCGTGGCCGCGAACCGCAGCCAGACGCATCGTACGTAGCCAGGATTTCCGTCAGAGGTGGGTGGGTCAACGGTTAGATTTGGTACAAATAACTCGATAAGTCGCAAATCTTTCGCAAAATCGCTATAGATAAAGTATACCTAAGCTGCGTCTCTCAGCGGGTCATGGCCCCTTGCTCCCCCCACCCCATTAGCTACATGGGTGACAGACGCTCCCCCAAACTTCCTAAGAGGCGCTGTTTAGCACGCGCATTGGATAGAGATGTACAGTGGACAATGAAGCTGCCCTGTAACTTTTGGACAATATTAAAAATAAACGAGTTTTGGAAACCAAACTTTACAAAATCGCGAATAATTGAAAACGGCATGAATTGGAAATGGTGAAAATGGCCGTGAATGGCCGAAAATGGTTAAATCAGCCGTGCCCAATGTTTCAGTACATTTGCAACTGTACTAGTATTGTTGCAAACGTACTGGACAGCCCAGCATGTATGCAACTATCCTGACCGGTCAGGACAGTTGCATCCATCCTAGGACGTTCGCAACTATACTAGTACGTATGCAACTATACTGACCCACCAGGACGTTTGTAACTATACTAGTTTGTTTGCAACTATACGGATTTCGTAAACCTACTGTAACATATGCACGCAATCACTGCGTTCCATAACAAAGTCAAGCCAAGGAGCGCATAGCAAACAAAATGTAGCATATTTTATCTCATTTGACCTTCTAGATATTGACCTAGGGTCATTAAATTTTCCCCAAAACAGAGTTACTCACAGAGCCCCCCCTACCTGAATTTTTTTTTTTCGTTCATTGACCCCTACAGGGTAAGCCTATGCCATCTGAGGTCACCAACACCCTTTTGTCAATAACTCTCGACAGAATAAAGATAGAGAAGTGGAACTGGTACCAATGTATTTGTATCATCGGTCTCCCAATATCCAGCATGATCTACTTGGGTCACCACTTGACTTTGACCTAAGATCACATTTATATATTAACCTGATCTGGTTAACATAAATATGAGTAGAAGCAAATTGACGAGACAAAAATGATGCCGTCAAAATTACTGCCCTTTCTTTATTAGGTAACAAGTAATTTGCGAAAAACAGTTTGGACAAAAAAATAACCTTTTTGACATTTGATGACCTCTGGAGCCTACACTATTGACCTGAGCTCAAATCTGAGGACACCTATGTCGATTGCATTTTACAAGAGCTTTCGATTGCTTTTTTCTGTTTGCTGCTAGCTATCATAGTTCCACAGATATTTGGGGGGTGTTCGAAGCGAAGTCCTAAAACTGGAAAATCTGACCTTTGATGACCTCTGATGACCCCAATTTTGACCTGACCTAAAAGAAGACCGATATAATTTGGAAGGAGATTGTTTTGAACTATCCAACGCCGTTTTCTGCTTCTCGCTACGTTGCGGGGTTTTCGAGATCATAGGGGGAGGGGGGCGAAATCCCCCCCGCCCCCCTCCAGGGCGCGTGTTAAGATCACAAAGCAATACTTTCCTAAATGCTAAAACAGACAAGTTTGCCAGGTAAAGCAAAGCAATGTTTGATCTCGTATCGCCTTTCCATTGCTATCAGTGGCGTAGCCAGGATTCACTCCAGGGGGGATCAATTTTTGCTCAGGGAGCATAAGGTACCCCCACCAAAACAAAACTTACCGCATTTGGCCCACTATGTCCTTAGAGGCATATTTTCAACATTTTGTCCTAAAAAAAATGAAAATCATCATTTTTCGACCAAAGGAGGCACGTACGGACCTTCAGGGGGAGGTAATTTGCCTCATCCCCCCCCCCTGGCTACGCCCCTGATTGCCATCAGACAATTGCATTTGCGATTAAGGTCAAGGGCGGATCCAGAATGGGTGGTTTGGGTCAGTTGGGGAGGGTAAATCCAAAAAAGTCTCACACAATTCTGAAAACTAATCGGATTTCGCTTGCTTGTGCATCGATAACTGATTTAAAACAAACTTTCCTTTGTAAAAGTGGCTTAGATTGTATATTATCTCAGGAAATGTGTCAAATTTGCGCCGATTTCAGGTGGTTTGGGGGGCATGGCCCCGTACCCCCCCCCCCCCCCTCTGTATCCGCCCATGATAAGGTGATAATATCCAGCTGCATTGTACATTTACAAGTGTGCTGCCTCAATATTTATCGGACGAAAAGCGCTTATAGGTTTGTACTGTCAATCTTGTCTAATTTCACAAATGGTGCCAGCGGCTCGATACCTGGTGACAGCGGTGGAATTGCCGCTACTAGTAGTTTCCGGCGACGCCGATGTCCCCGATGGCGGGGGTGCCGTCTGAGCTGGCCTGCAGCAGGTTACTCCGGACGAAGATGGGGTCGATGGTGTCATCACCCTCCCCCTGAGGAGGAAGAAGGGTCCCGGTAGGAGGAGGGAGAAGGGTCCCTATGTCCCCTTTTGAACAGCATGACCTGGGTAATGTCTGACACCCCTATCTGGCACTTACCTGATCTGTTTGACCCTGTTAACACCCGCAGATCCCCCTTTGTCGTGTTTGACTTGGGGGTCATTCCGTGTCAGGCCACACACAAAATTCCCCGAACCACTCCGATTTTGAAGAAAATTGGCACACTCGTAGTCAAGTGAAAACAACATTCTCACACACTTTGAGAGCTCTGGGTGACCTCAAGGGTCATATTTAGAGGTCATCCAATGTCACCATTGTTTGCGTACTTTATATCAATCAAACGCTTATAGCGCCTATGCTACTGCTAATGCACTTCATGGCTTAACCCGCGCGGCGCTGGGGGGTAAATTTTACCCCCCCCCCTCCCGGGTTTTCGCTATAGATTCAAAACTACACTAGATATCGACGCGAACCTTTCAGTACCTTATCTGGCATTGATTTGACGTCTTCAGATAAATTTTGGAGAATATCGGTCGAGAAGTTTTTGCGAAAATAGCGTTTTAGTGACGTCATGTAACGCCATTTTCGGTCCAAAATGGACGAAACTTTGATCGATGATAGAACAGCGAGTATTGAAGCAAATTGCAAACAAAGCACGTCAAAAGGAAGAAAATGACATTCTCTACAAGATGGCTATCTCGGATTTGCACAATTTTGATTTTCTGATCCCCAAAATTCAAAAAATCGTTTTAATTTTTTTCAAAGTTTACCAAATCCAAAATTGCAAGAATTTTCAAAAAACCGGAAGATATGTCAGATAACCATCTCTAATGAGTGACTATTCCAAATTTCAAACAAATATCTATATTTTTGACCCAAGTGTTCAATGTGATGGACGCATTTGAAAAAAATCGCAAATTTGGACATTTCTAGACATCGTACACAAACACAAATTGCACCATTGGATTGCTGTGGCAAAACTGAACCGTAAACATGTGTCGGTTATTGCAAATTTTGGATTTCAAATTTTGACCTTTTTTGCCTGATCTTGACCTGACCTTGAGGTCAAATGTCAAAATAACCATTATTTTTGGATTCTACGTCTGAAATAACCCATGAGACATGTGTCACATGGGTTTCATATTACTTTTTCACAGTGTGACCTTTTGTGACCTGACTTTGACCTTGACCTGTACTTACTATGATATTCATACTCAAGCATTACCCTCTCCTTATATTTAGAAGTGTTTTGGCAGAGTTTCGGTGCGCTGCTGTTGATAGTCCGGTCTCTGCAGCCAATAATCCGAAAACAGGTGGTTTTGACCTTTGACCTGACCCTGACCTGATATGTGACCTTTTAGATAAAATTTTAAGAATTCCTTAGAATCTTCCCATCGAGAGCTTCCGATCGCCGCCTTGCGCGTCTCGCTGCGATTATTGGTTCGGGAGATAAGAGGGGGGTAAAATTTACCCCCCAGCGCGGCGCGTTCGGATGGAGACCCCAGCGCCGCGCGGGTTAACACTAATATCAAAGGGCTCCGCATGTTTGGACCATTATGAAATAGGGGGATCCTTGTGATCCGTGTGATATGACCTTTGACCTGACAAGGTCAACATAATAAAATTTATTTTTATATCAGTTTGTCTGTTCGTAACTTGACCAAACTTGGCTGAATGAATGAACATAACATCATCTAGGAATGTGCAAGATAAAATGGCGGAGACTTATAACTGTCTGAGATACCGCCCTTTGAACATGGTAAGGAAGTGAGACGGAGAAATGCTCCGAGGCTATTTCCATGTCGTTTGCGATAATGTGGGTGTCTTTAACCCGAGTGACGTGAAATTTGGTGGGTAGCTTCCGTTTGACGAATTCAATCACTTTACAGGTTTTCCAGCTCAACCTGACCTCGCATGACCTAACATGACCTGGGAATATTGTATGGCCCACAGATACGTATTACGTATGTTAGGAATTGTTCATAAATTACGTTACGCTATTTTAATATATTTTTGAACACCTGTTATCTTATCAACCAGGTGACGTTTCGGCAGGCGACCCCCCCCCCCCCCGTCCCCCCTCCCTGAGCGTAGCGTAATTTATGAACGCGCCGGGAAGTACGTGTGACGAAAAATGTCGATTCCTCGTGAATACAATGCACTGCCCAAGTTCTATGTTCTTGTTTAACAGTCGTTGTTTGTAATCTCAAATATGGTCTTTGGATATCGACGCCAGTAGCCCTCAGCGCGTCATGAGTCGGGGTTCGTAATCTCCCCCCCCCCCCCCCCCCACCGCGCGCAATCATCATCACCTCGCTATCGCACGACAATGACCACTCCACGTTTATCAATCTAAAATGTATTCAGTGTCCGTATGCCGACTCTAAAATGCATGTTGCGTCAGGCGTGCCTCCGAGAACGGTACACGGAGATTACCGGCGGTCAGTATTGCCGGCGTTAGGAACCGTTCATAAAATACGCTACTCTCAGGGGGAGGGGAGGGGGTCGCCAGCCGAAGCGTTAGGGACCGTTCATAAAATACGCTCTCTCAGGGGGAGGGGAGGGGGTCGCCAGCCGGCGTTAGGGACCGTTCATAAATTACGCTACTCTCAGGGGGAGGAGAGGGGGTCGCCAGCCGGCGTTAGGGACCGTTCATAAATTACGCTACTCTCCGGGGGAGGGGAGGGGGTCGCCAGCCGGCATTAGGGACCGTTCATAAATTATGGTACTCTCAGGGGGAGGGGGTCGCCAGCCGATGCGTTAGGGACCGTTCATAAATAACGCTACTCTCAAGGGGAGGGGAGGGGGTCGCCAGCCGAAGCGTTATAGGGGGGGGGGGGAGGTAGTCAAAATAGCGTACCGTAATTTATGAACGGTTCATGACATAGATAATACGTACCTGTGGGCCATACACTATTCCCAGGTCATGCTAGGTCATGCGAGTACATGTCGAAAAAAAAAAGTGATTGAATTCGTCAAACGGAAGATACCCACCAAATTTCACGTCAATCGGGCAAAAGACAACCACATTATCGAAAACAACATGGAAATAACCTCGGGGCATTTCTCCGTCTCACTTCCATACCATACTCAAAAGGCGGTATATCAGACAGTTTGAAGTCTCCGCCATTTTATTTTGCACATTCATAGAAAATGTTATGTTCATTCATGCAGCCAAGTTTGGCCAAGTTACGAGCAGGCAAACTGATATAAAAATACATGTTATGATTTTGACCTCGTCAGGTCAAAGGTCATAAAGAGGTCACGTGGATTTTCATATCTATCTCCGAATGGTCCAACCCTGTGAACCGCTTTGATATTAGTTGTATTCCGCTAAGTCCGCTAGCACATAAGATATAAGCGTTTGATTGATATAAAGTACGCACAAATTCGTGACGTTTGATGACCTCTTAATATCACCCTTCAGCTCACCCGGACCTAAACGTTGGTGTGTGTTTATTTCATTTGACACTACAGGTGTACCAATTTTCATCAAACTCGGAAAGCGTCGGGTACATTTTTGTTGTTGTGGCCAAGACATGACATACGACAGTCGGCCGGTGACCGCGGGCGAGGTCGGGTCGTACACGCGCCGCTCCGCCCCACCACGTGGCGTGGCAAGAGTGTGCGACCGATTTGAGCAGTGAAGCCGGTGACTTTTTGGGGACTTATTTAGTGAACAAGATTGTTGTGTAAGTCCCAGCTTTTGGTGCGTGGAGCCTGCAACTGCAACGGAGCCTCATTGACGCGCGTGTCATGTCTGATCATGCTGCGCCGCGGTCTGCCGGTGCGGATGGAGACGGTGCCAGTGCGGTGATGGACCAGCAAATCAACGTTGAACTCGGTATCGGTGAACGCAATTCGGTCAGTGAACTGGTGAAAACCTACAGTGATCCACCCAGTGAAGGACATAAGCGCGACCGCTCTGAATCTGGAGACTTAGCACCGGCCGGCAAGCGCGGCGCCAGGGAATGCAGCGGTGAGCCTGGACGCAGCACATCATCAGCGTTGAAAGGCAGGAACTTTAAGGAACACCTGGACGACGCAATCGAGGGACTGGAGAGCCGCATCACTCTGTCGATCTCCAAAGACCTCCACGAGTTCCGCGAGTCGCTCACAGCAGCGATCGACAAGCTGAACGACCGGGTGAAGGATTTAGAGCGACATGTGGAGGAGAGGGACGGCGTCATCGAGGAGCTGACAGACGAACTGCGAGAGTCAAGGTCGGAAGTTTCTGCTCTCCAGAGTCGCGTGGAAGAGGCCGAGATTAACTCGCGCCTACCGTGTCTTGTCCTGTCCGGCGCGGCCATGGCGTCCCGACGCGTGCCCCGCCTGGAGCCGCCTCTGCCCGCGCAGACAGCGCCTGCGGCGGCCGAATCTCGGCCGGCCGCGTCTGCTGTGCCGGCTGGCCCCGGTCAAGGCCAGACCGCCGTGACGTCACAGCCAGCTGATCGCCAGGTCGGCAGGGACGGAGCGAGTCCGGGCGTGTCAGCCCAGGCTGCTGGCGCTGACAGGCGTGATACCCGAGGCCCGGGTCGGCCGGCCGCGCGTGGCGGCTGGGAGGAGCGTGACGACGTGAACGCTCTGATCGTGAACACTCTTAACCAGTGCTTGTCGGGGCTGAACCTCTCAGCAGCTGATATAGATCGTGCGCATCGTCTGCCAGGCCCCAACAATCGTGTGATTGTTCGTTTCCTGCGTTCGGGGCAGGGCAGTATTCGCGAACAAGTGATGACGCGACGTCTTGAGCTGCGCGGCAGGGATCTCTTCGTGAACGAGTCGCTGACGAAGCTTCGGAGCCTGATCTTCCGGTCCCTTCTGGCCGCCAAGCGCGACAAGAAGTTATACACTGTGTATTCGCGCGGCGGTCAAGTCTACTTCAAGGAGAAGCAGCACGGTGTGGGGATGAGAGTTGACTCACTGCAGCGAGTGCGCCAGCTGGGGTACACCGTGAGCGAGCGCTGAGGTTTACCGAGTGCCACGTTCTCTGGGAGACTCGAGTGGTGACGGTCTCAGTGATGACCGACTCGGCATACCGTCACAGCTGCTTCTGGCCGAGGTGAGACTTGAGCTGAGCCAGTTTTTCTTCTATGGAGCACCGACTGCTTTCCGAGGTAAAGTTGCGAGCTTCATGACAACTGTGTTCTGAGTTTGAGTTATCGCGTTATCTTCAGTAACATATTGTTTAAGTTTTGCTTTGCTAGTAACTGCTTGTGATGTCCTGGTGCAGCTAGAGTGCACTTACCATCGTCAGACTGTTGATTGTGTTATTTGCTGTGTTTGAGCCTATCACGATATTGAGTGATCACTGTTGATTGCACCCGCGTATAATTGTTTTGTTGAAGCTTGCAGATAGCATGTATATTATATATTGTCGTGGCTTGGCTCAGAAGGCGTCTTCGTCTTTAAGTTTAGAGGTCCCGTGATCTGGTGGTGCACACTTCCTGATACTACTTCCTGTTACACTAGATATAGATAGCGTTCGTTGCTTAGTCACTGTCGACACGAGTATTGCGTAAGCTGTTCCGATTGTATTTTTCACTACGTTTCCGAAAATTAGCATTTATAGATGTTGCAGGCTCCGCGTACCTGTTTTTCTTTCTTTGCCATAACGTTTGGTTCGTCTTTTTTGTTTTACATAACTGCACAGACCCACTCACAGGTGCACCCTCTCGCACACGCACGGACATCTCTCGCACAACGCACGCACAGGAATATACGCACGCACACATGTGCACGCGCACGCGCACAGGCACAAGTACACGCACACACGGCGTCAGGCACGAGCTCACAACATTCCTGCCTTCAATCTGCTTGTATACATGTTTTCCATTTCCAGGTGTGAACGAGGTTCACACAGTTTAGTTCGAAATGACTGAGTTAACATTAACATCAATGAACTGTAGAGGCCTGGGTGATTTAAAGAAGCGTAGAGACGTTTTGCATTTCATGAAAAACCAAAGCTATGATATTTTGTTTCTTCAAGATACCCATCTTACTAAAGAGTCGATTCCTTATTTTAACAGCTTGTGGAAAGGGAAAAGTTGCCACTCATGCTACACAAGTCGCAGTCGAGGGGTATGCATCATGATTAAGAATAGCCTACAGCATGAACTCATTAAAGTTAAACACTCCGACTGCGGAAATTTCATTATCGTTGTATGCAAATTCGGTACACAAACCTACTTAATGGCTAACATCTATGGTCCTAATGACGACGATCCCAATTTCTACCGCACCCTTGCCAATCATTTGGAGTCATTTCAAACCGATCATACGATTATAGGAGGAGATTTTAATTTTGTAATCGACCCTAAAGTTGATTCATTCAATTACGTTCGTGAGTATAATATAAATGCAAAGCAAGTTTTCTTGAATTTCACAAATGATAACACGTTAGTAGACATATGGAGAGTACAAAATCCGAATAGGTTAGAATACACTTGGTCGAGAAATAATCCTCTAAAATGCGGTAGATTAGACATGCTTTTCGTAAACGCTCAACTTATATCATCTGTGTGCGACGTGATAATCAAACCAGGATATAGGACAGACCATAGCCTAGTGGTAATGACAATGAATGTAGGAGAAGTAGAAAAAGGCCCTGGAATTTGGAAGATGAATGAATCCGTTCTGCGAGATTCCGAGTATATAAACCTTATAGATATGACCATAAAAAGCACCGTCTTTCAATATGCAATTCCCTTATACAATGAGGAATACGTAAATAACGCTAGTAATTATCCTGATATACAATTAACAATCGAAGACGGCCTGTTCTACGAAACACTTATCATGCTTATTAGAGGTGAGACTGTGAAATACTGTAAGAGAAAGGCTCGCAATCGACGAATGAAAGAAAAAGAACTACTCAATAAAATACAATCAGCATATACCTTATTTACTAACGACACATGTGATGTAAATGAGCAATTTCTACACATAGCTAAGGAAGAATTAGAAGAACATAGGAGACCATACATAGAGGGCTTAATTGTACGGTCAAGAACTCAATGGCATGAGGAAGGAGAAAAAAGTTCAAAATATTTTCTATCATTGGAGAAAAGAAACGCATCTAGAAAATCCATACAGTACATACAAAACGAAGGCCAAACAATCACAAAATCAAACGCGATTCTGTCACTTTTTACTCAGACATTTCAGGATAAATATTCTGTACCGCAGGTAATCGAGCCTGACTCAATTTTCATCCGGAGTAACGTCAGAGAAACATTGAATGAAAGCGAAAAATATGCGTTAGATACAGATGTAACCCTTCAGGAACTAACTTCAGCACTGCAGGGCATGAAAAAGGGCAAAACTCCTGGCAGTAATGGGTTTACTGTAGACTTCTTTCGATGCTTTTGGAAACAGTTGGGCGTATTCTTACACCGAGCATACATATTCACTTCGTTACAAGGAGTAGCACTGCCAACACATCTAGAAAGCTTAATAACTTTAATACCAAAAGCAGGACGACCAGGCTACTCACTCAAAGGATGGCGTCCAATATCCCTTCTGAATGTCGATTACAAAATTATTTCAACTGCCATCGCCAACAGGTTTAAGAAAGTTGTTAATCGGATTATTAGTCCATCGCAATCAGCCTACATCAAGGGGAGATATATCGGTGAGAATAGTCGACTTGTGTATGATGTGATATCACACGTGAATCAACATGATAAATCAGGTTTAATTATGGCAGCTGATTTTGAAGCAGCTTTTGAGACTGTGTCGTGGCCATACGTGAGAGCAGTTCTAAAAGAAATGAATTTTGGAAATAAATTTATCGAGATTATCAATACAATGTACTTAAACCAACATAACTTCGCTCGCATTCTCCTGAATGGCTTTTTAGGTGAAAAAATACATATGCATAGAGGAATAAGACAGGGTGACCCAGTTTCTGGATACTTATTCAACATATCCGTAGAGATACTGGCAAATCAAATAACAAATTCCGATAAGTTAACTGGTATTCAATTTGGTATCAATACAGAAGTTCGCATCAGCCAATATGCGGACGACACCATTTTGTTTCTAGACGGCTCTGAACGCTCTATTAATGGGGTAACCGAGGAGCTCTCAGAATTTTCCTCACAATCAGGACTGAAGCTCAATTGGGAAAAAACATCATGTTTGCCACTTGGTTTGCTGAGTCAACCACAAAGTTCGGAAAACAGTTCAGTAGATAAACTCAAATGGGTAAGCGAAATTAAAATTCTAGGAATATACTTTAAATGCAATATTATCAATATAACAGAGCTCAATTTAGAGAGAAAGCTCATACTTTTAGAAAACGATATTAAGCAATGGAAAAGACGTTATCTCACTCCTCTAGGGAAAATTACAGTCATAAAGGCCCTGCTACTCTCTAAGCTTGTCCATCTTTTCATGGCCTTACCGAATCCATCTCAAGCTTACATAAAGAAGATTGAACGAATGTTGTACAGTTTCTTATGGAATAACAAACCGGACCTTGTTAAAAGAATGAAAGTGATTCAGAATCAAAAATTTGATGGCCTCCAAATGACTGATTTAACATCATTCATTCACAGTTTGAAATTGTCATGGCTAAAACGGTTAGTCAATTCTACGGCTGTTTGGACAACCGTTACAAAGCTAGAACATTTAGACCCATTTAAGCTGCTTACGTATGGCACGGCACAGCTGATAGTGGTAAAGGCGCAAATGAAAAATGAATTCTGGAGTGATGTGGTGAAATCTCTTATCCAATTAAATAAAATGCTGAGCCTTCAACCAGAAAACATCATGAGAGAGCAGATATGGTTCTCAGACTATACAAAATATAAAACTTCCATTGTCCCGCAATGGAATGATCGAGGACTAAGATTTATTGGTGATCTTTTTAATACAGATAATGGAAATATACTGTCACGAGAAGAAATAAAAGTGCAATACCGAATCTCAATGACATTCCTGTGCTACGAATCATTAATCCGTAGCTTACCTAATAACGTCAGAAACGCAACACACATTTCATTCGAAAGACCGAATATTCCATTCAAGTTGCAATTTTTCTTCAATAAGCCAAATATCACTAGATATTACTATTCACTATTAATAAATGCATTGAGGAAGAAATGTGACACTACTGATGCAAAACTCAAGCAGAAATGGAACCGTGATATCGGATTCCATCAAGAAGGGAGTTTGATGCATGTTAAAAAAGCTACGAAATCCGTATATTTACTTTACCTTCATTACAGAATTATAACCAGGATTATCACAACTAATAAGTTTCTATTTACTATCAAGATATCCGACAACAGCACTTGTACATTTTGCGCGCGCGACACTGAAACAATAACTCACTTATTCTGGCAGTGTCCAGATACACAAGCATTTCTACAGAATATAAAGAGAAAACTGTCCACTGAGTACCAAATACATTTTCACTTCGGTGAACAATCGTGGTTCTTCCCACAGGAAACAGATGCACTTCAAACACTATTGATCACCATAGCAAAAGCAGTCATTTACAGATCTCGCAATGCTGGCAAAAAACCGGAAGCCTCTCATATGATGAACTTATTAAGAATTGAAGCAGAAAAAGAACAACTTGCCAGCATGCTTAAGAACAAACCTGATAACTTCGAAAATAAATGGAAAACATTAAAGCGTATCCTCCAGTAATTATTTTTGCGCACGTGCTCGCTCGTGTCCTGACGCCAAACACCCATAATCACAACCACAAGCACAACACAGACATACACACATAAACATTTACATACACGCACACAACACGCACATGCACACACTACTACTACACTACTACACACACACACACACACACACGCACGTGCACGGGCACACACACACATACGCACGCGCGCGCGCGCACACGCACACGCCTCTTTTGTACATGTACTTGACTGCTGTGGGGTGAGTTGATTATGTTTAGGCTTATTTAGGTGAGTTGATTATGTTTAGTTTAGGCAGGCTGCTTTGGTGCGAGTCGGAGGGATGAAGCCGCGAACCGTAGAGAGACGGTGCAGTGCTGTGTCACGACTGTGTGCAGTGCGGTTTGTGTTGGTCTGTGTGTGTGTGTTGATTTAGATATGTGGGCATTGAATAAACTATCCCTTTGGTGGGACAAACAGAAAAAAAAAGACATGACATACGAGCCATATGACAGTGACCGCCTAGTCAGGCATGGCGCAGAGACAGATATGACACAAGGCTATGATGACACAGAGACAGGGATGACACAAGGCTATGTATGACACAGAGACAGGGATGATACAAGGCTATGATGACACAGAGGCAGGGATGACACAAGGCTATGCATGACACAGAGACAGACATGACACAAGGCTATGTATGACACAGAGACAGGGATGACACAAGGCTATGCATGACACAGAGGCAGACATGACACAAGGCTATGCATGACACAGAGACAGGTATGACACAATGCTATGCATGACGCAGAGACAGGGATGACACAAGGCTATGCATGACACAGAGGCAGACATGACACAAGGCTATGCATGACACAGAGACAGGTATGACACAATGCTATGCATGACGCAGAGACAGGGATGACACAAGGCTATGCATGACACAGAGACAGGTATGACACAAGGCTATGCATGACACAGAGACAGGGATGACACAAGGCTATGCATGACACAGAGACAGGGATGACACAAGGCTATGCATGACACAGAGACAGACATGACACAAGGCTATGCATGACACAGAGACAGACATGACACAAGGCTATGCATGACACAGAGACAGGGATGACACAAGGCTATGTATGACACAGAGACAGGGATGACACAAGGCTATGCATGACACAGAGACAGGGATGACACAAGGCTATGCATGACACAGAGACAGGGATGACACAAGGCTATGTATGACACAGAGACAGGGATGACACAAGGCTATGTATGACACAGAGACAGACATGACACAAGGCTATGCATGACACAGAGACGGGGATGACACAAGGCTATGCATGACACAGAGACAGGTATGACACAAGGCTATGTATGACACAGAGACAGGTATGACACAAGGCTATGATGACACAGAGACAGACATGACACAAGGCTGTGTATGACACAGAGACAGATATGACACAAGGCTATGATGACACAGAGACAGATATGACACAAGGCTATGCATGACACAGATACAGACATGACACAAGGCTATGTATGACACAGACAGGTATGACGCAAGGCTATGATGACACAGAGACAGACATGACACAAGGCTGTGTATGACACAGAGACAGATATGACAAGGCTATGATGACACAGAGACAGATATGACACAAGGCTATGCATGACACAGAGACAGACATGACACAAGGATATGTATGACACAGAGACAGGTATGACACAAGGCTATGTATGACACAGAGACGGGTATGACACAAGGCTATGCATGACGCAGAGACAGGGATGACACAAGGCTATGTATGACACAGAGACAGGGATGACACAAGGCTATGTATGACACAGAGACAGGGATGACACAAGGCTATGCATGACACAGAGACAGGTATGACACAAGGCTATGCATGACACAGAGACAGGGATGACACAAGGCTATGCATGACACAGAGGCAGGGATGACACAAGGCTATGTATGGCACAGAGACAGGTATGACACAAGGCTGTGCATGACACAAATACAGGGATGACACAAGGCTATGCATGACACAGAGGCAGGGATGACACAAGGCTATGCATGACACAGAGACAGGGATGACACAAGGCTATGCATGACACAGACAGGGATGACACAAGGCTATGTATGACACAGAGACAGGTATGACACAAGGCTATGCATGACACAGAGACAAGGATGACACAAGGCTAAGCATGACACAGAGACAGGGATGACACAAGACTATGCATGACACAGAGGCAGACATGACACAAGGCTATGCATGACACAGACAGACATGACACAAGGCTATGCATGACACAGAGACAGGGATGACACAAGGCTATGCATGACACAGAGACAGGGATGACACAAGGCTATGCATGACACAGAGACAGGGATGACACAAGGCTATGCATGACATAGAGACGGGGATGACATAAGACTATGCATGACACAGAGGCAGGGATGACACAAGGCATGACACAGAGGCAGACATGACACAAGGCTATGCATGACACAGAGACAGGTGTGACACAATGATATGCATGACACAGAGACAGGGATGACACAAGGCTATGCATGACACAGAGACAGGGATGATACAAGGCTATGCATGACACAGAGACAGGGATGATACAAGGCTATGCATGACACAGAGACAGACATGACACAAGGCTATGCATGACACAGAGACAGGGATGACACAAGGCTATGCATGACACAGAGACAGAAATGACACAAGGCTATGCGTGACACAAAGACAAGGATGACACAAGGCTATGCATGACACAGAGACAGGGATGACACAAGGCTATGCATGCCACAGAGACAGGGATAACACAAGGCTATGCATGACACAGAGACAGACATGACAAGGCTATGATGACACAGAGACAGGTATGACACAAGACTATGCATGACACAGAGGCAGGGATGACACAAGGCATGACACAGAGGCAGACATGACACAAGGCTATGCATGCCACAGAGACAGGGATAACACAAGGCTATGCATGACACAGAGACAGGGATAACACAAGGCTATGCATGACATAGAGACGGGGATGACACAAGACTATGCATGACACAGAGGCAGGGATGACACAAGGCATGACACAGAGGCAGACATGACACAAGGCTATGCATGCCACAGAGACAGGGATAACACAAGGCTATGCATGACACAGAGACAGACATGACACAAGGCTATGCATGAAACAGAGACAGGGATGACACAAGGCTATGCATGACACAGAGGCAGACATGACACAAGGCTATGCATGACATAGAGACAGGGATGACACAAGGCTATGCATGACACAGAGACAGGGATGACCCAAGGCTATGCATGACACAGAGACAGGGATGACACAAGGCTATACATGACACAGAGACAGGGATGACACAAGGCTATGATGACACAGAGACAGGTATGACACAAGGCTATGCATGACACAGAGGCAGACATGACACAAGGCTATGCATGACACAGAGACAGGGATGACCCAAGGCTATGCATGACACAGAGACAGGGGTGACACAAGGCTATGCATGACACAGAGACAGGGATGACACAAGGCTATGCATGACACATAGACAGACATGACACAAGGCTATACATGACACAGAAGCAGGGATGACACAAGGCTATACATGACAAAGAGACAGGGATGACACAAGGCTATGCATGACACAGAGACAGGGATGACACAAGGCTATACATGACACAGAGACAGGCATGACACAAGGCTATGTATGACAGAGAGGCAGACATGACACAAGGATATGCATGACACAGAGACAGGGATGACACAAGGATATGCTTGACACAGAGGCAGGGATGACACAAGGCTATGCATGACACAGAGACAGACATGACACAAGGCTATGCATGACACAGAGACAGGGATGACACAAGGCTGTTCATGACACAGAGGCAGACATGACACAAGGCTATGCATGCCACAGAGACAGGGATAACACAAGGCTATGCATGACACAGAGACAGGGATGACACAAGGATATGCATGACACAGAGACAGGGATGACACAAGGATATGCATGACACAGAGGCAGGGATGACACAAGGCTATGCATGACACAGAGACAGGGATGACACAAGGCTATGCATGACACAGAGACAGGGATGACACAAGGCTATGCATGACACAGAGACAGGGATGACACAAGGCTATGTATGACACAGAGACAGGGATGACACAAGGCTATGCATGACACAGAGACAGGGATGATACAAGGCTATGCATGACACAGAGGCAGGGATGACACAAGGCTATGCATGACACAGAGACAGGGATGACACAAGGCTATGCATGACACAGAGGCAGGGATGACACAAGGCTATGCATGACGCAGAGACAGGGATGACACAAGGCTATGCATGACACAGAGACAGGGATGACACAAGGCTATGCATGACACAGACAGGGATGACACAAGGCTATGCATGACACAGATACAGACATGACACAAGGCTATACATGACACAGAGGCAGGGATGACACAAGGCTATGCATGACACATAGACAGGGATGACAAGGCCATGCATGATACAGAGACAGGGATGACACAAGGCTATACATGACACAGAGGCAGGGATGACACCAGGCTATGCATGACATAGAGACGGGGATGACATAAGACTATGCATGACACAGAGGCAGGGATGACACAAGGCATGACACAGAGGCAGACATGACACAAGGCTATGCATGACACAGAGACAGGTATGACACAATGATATGCATGACACAGAGACAGGGATGACACAAGGCTATGCATGACACAGAGACAGGGATGATACAAGGCTATGCATGACACAGAGACAGGGATGATACAAGGCTATGCATGACACAGAGACAGACATGACACAAGGCTATGCATGACACAGAGACAGGGATGACACAAGGCTATGCATGACACAGAGACAGACATGACACAAGGCTATGCGTGACACAAAGACAAGGATGACACAAGGCTATGCATGACACAGAGACAGGGATGACACAAGGCTATGCATGCCACAGAGACAGGGATAACACAAGGCTATGCATGACACAGAGACAGACATGACACAAGGCTATGATGACACAGAGACAGGTATGACACAAGACTATGCATGACACAGAGGCAGGGATGACACAAGGCATGACACAGAGGCAGACATGACACAAGGCTATGCATGCCACAGAGACAGGGATAACACAAGGCTATGCATGACACAGAGACAGGGATAACACAAGGCTATGCATGACATAGAGACGGGGATGACACAAGACTATGCATGACACAGAGGCAGGGATGACACAAGGCATGACACAGAGGCAGACATGACACAAGGCTATGCATGCCACAGAGACAGGGATAACACAAGGCTATGCATGACACAGAGACAGACATGACACAAGGCTATGCATGACACAGAGACAGGGATGACACAAGGCTATGCATGACACAGAGGCAGACATGACACAAGGCTATGCATGACATAGAGACAGGGATGACACAAGGCTATGCATGACACAGAGACAGGGATGACCCAAGGCTATGCATGACACAGAGACAGGGATGACACAAGGCTATACATGACACAGAGACAGGGATGACACAAGGCTATGATGACACAGAGACAGGTATGACACAAGGCTATGCATGACACAGAGGCAGACATGACACAAGGCTATGCATGACACAGAGACAGGGATGACCCAAGGCTATGCATGACACAGAGACAGGGGTGACACAAGGCTATGCATGACACAGAGACAGGGATGACACAAGGCTATGCATGACACATAGACAGACATGACACAAGGCTATACATGACACAGAAGCAGGGATGACACAAGGCTATACATGACAAAGAGACAGGGATGACACAAGGCTATGCATGACACAGAGACAGGGATGACACAAGGCTATACATGACACAGAGACAGGCATGACACAAGGCTTTGTATGACAGAGAGGCAGACATGACACAAGGATATGCATGACACAGAGACAGGGATGACACAAGGATATGCTTGACACAGAGGCAGGGATGACACAAGGCTATGCATGACACAGAGACAGACATGACACAAGGCTATGCATGACACAGAGACAGGGATGACACAAGGCTGTTCATGACACAGAGGCAGACATGACACAAGGCTATGCATGCCACAGAGACAGGGATAACACAAGGCTATGCATGACACAGAGACAGGGATGACACAAGGATATGCATGACACAGAGACAGGGATGACACAAGGATATGCATGACACAGAGGCAGGGATGACACAAGGCTATGCATGACACAGAGACAGGGATGACACAAGGCTATGCATGACACAGAGACAGGGATGACACAAGGCTATGCATGACACAGAGACAGGGATGACACAAGGCTATGTATGACACAGAGACAGGGATGACACAAGGCTATGCATGACACAGAGACAGGGATGATACAAGGCTATGCATGACACAGAGGCAGGGATGACACAAGGCTATGCATGACACAGAGACAGGGATGACACAAGGCTATGCATGACACAGAGGCAGGGATGACACAAGGCTATGCATGACGCAGAGACAGGGATGACACAAGGCTATGCATGACACAGAGACAGGGATGACACAAGGCTATGCATGACACAGAGACAGGGATGACACAAGGCTATGCATGACACAGATACAGACATGACACAAGGCTATACATGACACAGAGGCAGGGATGACACAAGGCTATGCATGACACATAGACAGGGATGACACAAGGCCATGCATGATACAGAGACAGGGATGACACAAGGCTATACATGACACAGAGGCAGGGATGACACCAGGCTATGCATGACACAGATACAGACATGACACAAGGCTATACATGACACAGAGGCAGGGATGACACAAGGCTATGCATGACACAGAGACAGGGATGACACAAGGCTATGCATGACACAGAGACAGGGATGACACAAGGCTATGCATGACACAGAGACAGGGATGACACAAGGCTATGCATGACACAGAGACAGGGATGACACAAGGCTATGCATGACACAGAGACATGGATGACACAAGGCTATGCATGACACAGAGACAGACATGACACAAGGCTATATATGACACAGAGACAGGGATGACACAAGGCTATGTATGACACAGAGACAGGGATGCCACAAGGATATGCATGACACAGAGACAGACATGACACAAGGCTATGCATGACACAGAGACAGACATGACACAAGGCTATGCATGACACAGAGACAGACATGACACAAGGCTATGCATGACACAGAGACAGGTATGACACAAGGCTATATATGACACAGAGACAGGGATGACACAAGGCTATGTATGACACAGAGACAGGGATGCCACAAGGATATGCATGACACAGAGACAGACATGACACAAGGCTATGCATGACACAGAGACAGACATGACACAAGGCTATGCATGACACAGCGACAGACATGACACAAGGCTATGCATGACACAGAGACAGGTATGACACAAGGCTGTGCATGACACAGAGACAGACATGACACAAGGCTATGCATGACACAGAGTCAGGGATGACACAAGGCTATGCATGACACAGAGACAGACATGACACAAGGCAATGCATGACACAGAGACAGGGATGACACAAGGCTATGCAGGACACAGAGACAGGGATGACAAAAGGCTATATATGACACAGAGACAGACATGACACAAGGCTATGCATGACACAGAGACAGGGATGACACAAGGCTATGCATGACACAGAGATAGACATGACACAAGGCTATGCATGACACAGAGACAGGGATGACACAAGGCTATGCATGACACAGAGACAGGGATGACACAAGGCTATGCCTGACACAGAGACAGGGATGACACAAGGCTATGCATGACACAGAGACAGACATGACACAAGACTATGCATGACACAGAGACAGGGATGACACAAGGCTATGCATGACACAGAGACAGGGATGACACAAGGCTATGCATGACACAGAGACAGACATGACACAAGGCTATGCATGACACAGAGGCAGGGATGACACAAGGCTATGCATGACACAGAGATAGACATGACACAAGGCTATGCATGACACAAAGACAGACATGACACAAGGCTATACATGACACAGAGACAGGGATAACACAAGGCTATGCATGACATAGAGACAGGGATGACACAAGGCTATGCATGACACAGAGACGGGGATGACACAAGGCTATGCATGACACAGAGACAGGGATGACACAAGGCTATGCATGACACAGAGACAGGGATGAAAAAAGGCTATATATGACACAGAGACAGGGATGACACAAGGCTATATATGACACATAGACAGGGATGACACAAGGCTATGCATGACACAGAGACATGGATGACACAAGGCTATATATGACACAGAGACAGGGATGACACAAGGCTATGCATGACATAGAGACGGGGATGACACAAGGCTATGCATGACACAGAGACAGGGATGACACAAGGCTATGCATGACACAGAGACAGGGATGACACAGGGCTATGCATGACACAGAGACAGGGATGACACAAGGCTATGCATGACACAGAGACAGGGATGATACAAGGATATGCATGACACAGAGACAGGGATGACACAAGGCTATGCATGACACAGAGACAGGTATGACACAATGCTATGCATGACACAGAGACAGGGATGACACAAGGCTATGCATGACACAGAGACGGGGTTGACACAAGGCTATGCATGACACAGACAGACATGACACAAGGCTATGCATGACACAGAGACAGGGATGACACAAGGCTATGCATGACACAGAGACAGGGATGACCCAAGGCTATGCATGACACAGAGACAGGGGTGACACAAGGCTATGCATGACACAGAGACAGGGATGACACAAGGCTATGCATGACACATAGACAGACATGACACAAGGCTATACATGACACAGAAGCAGGGATGACACAAGGCTATACATGACAAAGAGACAGGGATGACACAAGGCTATGCATGACACAGAGACAGGGATGACACAAGGCTATACATGACACAGAGACAGGCATGACACAAGGCTTTGTATGACAGAGAGGCAGACATGACACAAGGATATGCATGACACAGAGACAGGGATGACACAAGGATATGCTTGACACAGAGGCAGGGATGACACAAGGCTATGCATGACACAGAGACAGACATGACACAAGGCTATGCATGACACAGAGACAGGGATGACACAAGGCTGTTCATGACACAGAGGCAGACATGACACAAGGCTATGCATGCCACAGAGACAGGGATAACACAAGGCTATGCATGACACAGAGACAGGGATGACACAAGGATATGCATGACACAGAGACAGGGATGACACAAGGATATGCATGACACAGAGGCAGGGATGACACAAGGCTATGCATGACACAGAGACAGGGATGACACAAGGCTATGCATGACACAGAGACAGGGATGACACAAGGCTATGCATGACACAGAGACAGGGATGACACAAGGCTATGTATGACACAGAGACAGGGATGACACAAGGCTATGCATGACACAGAGACAGGGATGATACAAGGCTATGCATGACACAGAGGCAGGGATGACACAAGGCTATGCATGACACAGAGACAGGGATGACACAAGGCTATGCATGACACAGAGGCAGGGATGACACAAGGCTATGCATGACGCAGAGACAGGGATGACACAAGGCTATGCATGACACAGAGACAGGGATGACACAAGGCTATGCATGACACAGAGACAGGGATGACACAAGGCTATGCATGACACAGATACAGACATGACACAAGGCTATACATGACACAGAGGCAGGGATGACACAAGGCTATGCATGACACATAGACAGGGATGACACAAGGCCATGCATGATACAGAGACAGGGATGACACAAGGCTATACATGACACAGAGGCAGGGATGACACCAGGCTATGCATGACACAGATACAGACATGACACAAGGCTATACATGACACAGAGGCAGGGATGACACAAGGCTATGCATGACACAGAGACAGGGATGACACAAGGCTATGCATGACACAGAGACAGGGATGACACAAGGCTATGCATGACACAGAGACAGGGATGACACAAGGCTATGCATGACACAGAGACAGGGATGACACAAGGCTATGCATGACACAGAGACATGGATGACACAAGGCTATGCATGACACAGAGACAGACATGACACAAGGCTATATATGACACAGAGACAGGGATGACACAAGGCTATGTATGACACAGAGACAGGGATGCCACAAGGATATGCATGACACAGAGACAGACATGACACAAGGCTATGCATGACACAGAGACAGACATGACACAAGGCTATGCATGACACAGAGACAGACATGACACAAGGCTATGCATGACACAGAGACAGGTATGACACAAGGCTATATATGACACAGAGACAGGGATGACACAAGGCTATGTATGACACAGAGACAGGGATGCCACAAGGATATGCATGACACAGAGACAGACATGACACAAGGCTATGCATGACACAGAGACAGACATGACACAAGGCTATGCATGACACAGCGACAGACATGACACAAGGCTATGCATGACACAGAGACAGGTATGACACAAGGCTGTGCATGACACAGAGACAGACATGACACAAGGCTATGCATGACACAGAGTCAGGGATGACACAAGGCTATGCATGACACAGAGACAGACATGACACAAGGCAATGCATGACACAGAGACAGGGATGACACAAGGCTATGCAGGACACAGAGACAGGGATGACAAAAGGCTATATATGACACAGAGACAGACATGACACAAGGCTATGCATGACACAGAGACAGGGATGACACAAGGCTATGCATGACACAGAGATAGACATGACACAAGGCTATGCATGACACAGAGACAGGGATGACACAAGGCTATGCATGACACAGAGACAGGGATGACACAAGGCTATGCCTGACACAGAGACAGGGATGACACAAGGCTATGCATGACACAGAGACAGACATGACACAAGACTATGCATGACACAGAGACAGGGATGACACAAGGCTATGCATGACACAGAGACAGGGATGACACAAGGCTATGCATGACACAGAGACAGACATGACACAAGGCTATGCATGACACAGAGGCAGGGATGACACAAGGCTATGCATGACACAGAGATAGACATGACACAAGGCTATGCATGACACAAAGACAGACATGACACAAGGCTATACATGACACAGAGACAGGGATAACACAAGGCTATGCATGACATAGAGACAGGGATGACACAAGGCTATGCATGACACAGAGACGGGGATGACACAAGGCTATGCATGACACAGAGACAGGGATGACACAAGGCTATGCATGACACAGAGACAGGGATGAAAAAAGGCTATATATGACACAGAGACAGGGATGACACAAGGCTATATATGACACATAGACAGGGATGACACAAGGCTATGCATGACACAGAGACATGGATGACACAAGGCTATATATGACACAGAGACAGGGATGACACAAGGCTATGCATGACATAGAGACGGGGATGACACAAGGCTATGCATGACACAGAGACAGGGATGACACAAGGCTATGCATGACACAGAGACAGGGATGACACAAGGCTATGCATGACACAGAGACAGGGATGACACAAGGCTATGCATGACACAGAGACAGGGATGATACAAGGATATGCATGACACAGAGACAGGGATGACACAAGGCTATGCATGACACAGAGACAGGTATGACACAATGCTATGCATGACACAGAGACAGGGATGACACAAGGCTATGCATGACACAGAGACGGGGTTGACACAAGGCTATGCATGACACAGACAGACATGACACAAGGCTATGCATGACACAGAGACAGGGATGACACAAGGCTATGCATGACACAGAGACAGGGATGACACAAGGCTATGCATGACACAGAGACATGGATGACACAAGGCTATGCATGACACAGAGACAGACATGACACAAGGCTATATATGACACAGAGACAGGGATGACACAAGGCTATGTATGACACAGAGACAGGGATGCCACAAGGATATGCATGACACAGAGACAGACATGACACAAGGCTATGCATGACACAGAGACAGACATGACACAAGGCTATGCATGACACAGAGACAGACATGACACAAGGCTATGCATGACACAGAGACAGGTATGACACAAGGCTATATATGACACAGAGACAGGGATGACACAAGGCTATGTATGACACAGAGACAGGGATGCCACAAGGATATGCATGACACAGAGACAGACATGACACAAGGCTATGCATGACACAGAGACAGACATGACACAAGGCTATGCATGACACAGCGACAGACATGACACAAGGCTATGCATGACACAGAGACAGGTATGACACAAGGCTGTGCATGACACAGAGACAGACATGACACAAGGCTATGCATGACACAGAGTCAGGGATGACACAAGGCTATGCATGACACAGAGACAGACATGACACAAGGCAATGCATGACACAGAGACAGGGATGACACAAGGCTATGCAGGACACAGAGACAGGGATGACAAAAGGCTATATATGACACAGAGACAGACATGACACAAGGCTATGCATGACACAGAGACAGGGATGACACAAGGCTATGCATGACACAGAGATAGACATGACACAAGGCTATGCATGACACAGAGACAGGGATGACACAAGGCTATGCATGACACAGAGACAGGGATGACACAAGGCTATGCCTGACACAGAGACAGGGATGACACAAGGCTATGCATGACACAGAGACAGACATGACACAAGACTATGCATGACACAGAGACAGGGATGACACAAGGCTATGCATGACACAGAGACAGGGATGACACAAGGCTATGCATGACACAGAGACAGACATGACACAAGGCTATGCATGACACAGAGGCAGGGATGACACAAGGCTATGCATGACACAGAGATAGACATGACACAAGGCTATGCATGACACAAAGACAGACATGACACAAGGCTATACATGACACAGAGACAGGGATAACACAAGGCTATGCATGACATAGAGACAGGGATGACACAAGGCTATGCATGACACAGAGACGGGGATGACACAAGGCTATGCATGACACAGAGACAGGGATGACACAAGGCTATGCATGACACAGAGACAGGGATGAAAAAAGGCTATATATGACACAGAGACAGGGATGACACAAGGCTATATATGACACATAGACAGGGATGACACAAGGCTATGCATGACACAGAGACATGGATGACACAAGGCTATATATGACACAGAGACAGGGATGACACAAGGCTATGCATGACATAGAGACGGGGATGACACAAGGCTATGCATGACACAGAGACAGGGATGACACAAGGCTATGCATGACACAGAGACAGGGATGACACAAGGCTATGCATGACACAGAGACAGGGATGACACAAGGCTATGCATGACACAGAGACAGGGATGATACAAGGATATGCATGACACAGAGACAGGGATGACACAAGGCTATGCATGACACAGAGACAGGTATGACACAATGCTATGCATGACACAGAGACAGGGATGACACAAGGCTATGCATGACACAGAGACGGGGTTGACACAAGGCTATGCATGACACAGACAGACATGACACAAGGCTATGCATGACACAGAGACAGGTATGACACAAGGCTATGCATGACACAGACAGACATGACACAAGGCTATGCATGACACAGAGACAGACATGACACACGGCTATGCATGACACAGAGGCAGGGATGACACAAGGCTATGCATGGCACAGAGACAGGCATGACCCAAGGCTATGCATGACACAGAGACAGGGATGACACAAGGCTGTTCATGACACATACAGACATGCCACAAGGCTATATATGACACAGAGACAGGGATGACACATGGCTATGCATGACACAGAGACAGGGAGGACACAAGGATATGCATGCCACAGAGACGGACATGACACAAGGCTATGCATGCCACAGAGGCAGGGATGACACAAGGCTGTTCATGACACATACAGACATGCCACAAGGCTATGTATGACATAGAGACAGGGATGACACAAGGCTATGTATGACACAGAGACAGGGATGACACAAGGCTATGCATGACACAGAGACAGGTATGACACAAGGCTATGCATGACACAGAGACAGGGATGACACAAGGCTATGCATGACACAGAGGCAGGGATGACACAAGGCTATGTATGGCACAGAGACAGGTATGACACAAGGCTATGCATGACACAAATACAGGGATGACACAAGGCTATGCATGACACAGAGGCAGGGATGACACAAGGCTATGCATGACACAGAGACAGGGATGACACAAGGCTATGCATGACACAGACAGGGATGACACAAGGCTATGTATGACACAGAGACAGGTATGACACAAGGCTATGCATGACACAGAGACAAGGATGACACAAGGCTAAGCATGACACAGAGACAGGGATGACACAAGACTATGCATGACACAGAGGCAGACATGACACAAGGCTATGCATGACACAGACAGACATGACACAAGGCTATGCATGACACAGAGACAGGGATGACACAAGGCTATGCATGACACAGAGACAGGGATGACACAAGGCTATGCATGACACAGAGACAGGGATGACACAAGGCTATGCATGACATAGAGACGGGGATGACATAAGACTATGCATGACACAGAGGCAGGGATGACACAAGGCATGACACAGAGGCAGACATGACACAAGGTTATGCATGACACAGAGACAGGTATGACACAATGATATGCATGACACAGAGACAGGGATGACACAAGGCTATGCATGACACAGAGACAGGGATGATACAAGGCTATGCATGACACAGAGACAGGGATGATACAAGGCTATGCATGACACAGAGACAGACATGACACAAGGCTATGCATGACACAGAGACAGGGATGACACAAGGCTATGCATGACACAGAGACAGACATGACACAAGGCTATGCGTGACACAAAGACAAGGATGACACAAGGCTATGCATGACACAGAGACAGGGATGACACAAGGCTATGCATGCCACAGAGACAGGGATAACACAAGGCTATGCATGACACAGAGACAGACATGACACAAGGCTATGATGACACAGAGACAGGTATGACACAAGACTATGCATGACACAGAGGCAGGGATGACACAAGGCATGACACAGAGGCAGACATGACACAAGGCTATGCATGCCACAGAGACAGGGATAACACAAGGCTATGCATGACACAGAGACAGGGATAACACAAGGCTATGCATGACATAGAGACGGGGATGACACAAGACTATGCATGACACAGAGGCAGGGATGACACAAGGCATGACACAGAGGCAGACATGACACAAGGCTATGCATGCCACAGAGACAGGGATAACACAAGGCTATGCATGACACAGAGACAGACATGACACAAGGCTATGCATGACACAGAGACAGGGATGACACAAGGCTATGCATGACACAGAGGCAGACATGACACAAGGCTATGCATGACATAGAGACAGGGATGACACAAGGCTATGCATGACACAGAGACAGGGATGACCCAAGGCTATGCATGACACAGAGACAGGGATGACACAAGGCTATACATGACACAGAGACAGGGATGACACAAGGCTATGATGACACAGAGACAGGTATGACACAAGGCTATGCATGACACAGAGGCAGACATGACACAAGGCTATGCATGACACAGAGACAGGGATGACCCAAGGCTATGCATGACACAGAGACAGGGGTGACACAAGGCTATGCATGACACAGAGACAGGGATGACACAAGGCTATGCATGACACATAGACAGACATGACACAAGGCTATACATGACACAGAAGCAGGGATGACACAAGGCTATACATGACAAAGAGACAGGGATGACACAAGGCTATGCATGACACAGAGACAGGGATGACACAAGGCTATACATGACACAGAGACAGGCATGACACAAGGCTATGTATGACAGAGAGGCAGACATGACACAAGGATATGCATGACACAGAGACAGGGATGACACAAGGATATGCTTGACACAGAGGCAGGGATGACACAAGGCTATGCATGACACAGAGACAGACATGACACAAGGCTATGCATGACACAGAGACAGGGATGACACAAGGCTGTTCATGACACAGAGGCAGACATGACACAAGGCTATGCATGCCACAGAGACAGGGATAACACAAGGCTATGCATGACACAGAGACAGGGATGACACAAGGATATGCATGACACAGAGACAGGGATGACACAAGGATATGCATGACACAGAGGCAGGGATGACACAAGGCTATGCATGACACAGAGACAGGGATGACACAAGGCTATGCATGACACAGAGACAGGGATGACACAAGGCTATGCATGACACAGAGACAGGGATGACACAAGGCTATGTATGACACAGAGACAGGGATGACACAAGGCTATGCATGACACAGAGACAGGGATGATACAAGGCTATGCATGACACAGAGGCAGGGATGACACAAGGCTATGCATGACACAGAGACAGGGATGACACAAGGCTATGCATGACACAGAGGCAGGGATGACACAAGGCTATGCATGACGCAGAGACAGGGATGACACAAGGCTATGCATGACACAGAGACAGGGATGACACAAGGCTATGCATGACACAGAGACAGGGATGACACAAGGCTATGCATGACACAGATACAGACATGACACAAGGCTATACATGACACAGAGGCAGGGATGACACAAGGCTATGCATGACACATAGACAGGGATGACACAAGGCCATGCATGATACAGAGACAGGGATGACACAAGGCTATACATGACACAGAGGCAGGGATGACACCAGGCTATGCATGACATAGAGACGGGGATGACATAAGACTATGCATGACACAGAGGCAGGGATGACACAAGGCATGACACAGAGGCAGACATGACACAAGGCTATGCATGACACAGAGACAGGTATGACACAATGATATGCATGACACAGAGACAGGGATGACACAAGGCTATGCATGACACAGAGACAGGGATGATACAAGGCTATGCATGACACAGAGACAGGGATGATACAAGGCTATGCATGACACAGAGACAGACATGACACAAGGCTATGCATGACACAGAGACAGGGATGACACAAGGCTATGCATGACACAGAGACAGACATGACACAAGGCTATGCGTGACACAAAGACAAGGATGACACAAGGCTATGCATGACACAGAGACAGGGATGACACAAGGCTATGCATGCCACAGAGACAGGGATAACACAAGGCTATGCATGACACAGAGACAGACATGACACAAGGCTATGATGACACAGAGACAGGTATGACACAAGACTATGCATGACACAGAGGCAGGGATGACACAAGGCATGACACAGAGGCAGACATGACACAAGGCTATGCATGCCACAGAGACAGGGATAACACAAGGCTATGCATGACACAGAGACAGGGATAACACAAGGCTATGCATGACATAGAGACGGGGATGACACAAGACTATGCATGACACAGAGGCAGGGATGACACAAGGCATGACACAGAGGCAGACATGACACAAGGCTATGCATGCCACAGAGACAGGGATAACACAAGGCTATGCATGACACAGAGACAGACATGACACAAGGCTATGCATGACACAGAGACAGGGATGACACAAGGCTATGCATGACACAGAGGCAGACATGACACAAGGCTATGCATGACATAGAGACAGGGATGACACAAGGCTATGCATGACACAGAGACAGGGATGACCCAAGGCTATGCATGACACAGAGACAGGGATGACACAAGGCTATACATGACACAGAGACAGGGATGACACAAGGCTATGATGACACAGAGACAGGTATGACACAAGGCTATGCATGACACAGAGGCAGACATGACACAAGGCTATGCATGACACAGAGACAGGGATGACCCAAGGCTATGCATGACACAGAGACAGGGGTGACACAAGGCTATGCATGACACAGAGACAGGGATGACACAAGGCTATGCATGACACATAGACAGACATGACACAAGGCTATACATGACACAGAAGCAGGGATGACACAAGGCTATACATGACAAAGAGACAGGGATGACACAAGGCTATGCATGACACAGAGACAGGGATGACACAAGGCTATACATGACACAGAGACAGGCATGACACAAGGCTATGTATGACAGAGAGGCAGACATGACACAAGGATATGCATGACACAGAGACAGGGATGACACAAGGATATGCTTGACACAGAGGCAGGGATGACACAAGGCTATGCATGACACAGAGACAGACATGACACAAGGCTATGCATGACACAGAGACAGGGATGACACAAGGCTGTTCATGACACAGAGGCAGACATGACACAAGGCTATGCATGCCACAGAGACAGGGATAACACAAGGCTATGCATGACACAGAGACAGGGATGACACAAGGATATGCATGACACAGAGACAGGGATGACACAAGGATATGCATGACACAGAGGCAGGGATGACACAAGGCTATGCATGACACAGAGACAGGGATGACACAAGGCTATGCATGACACAGAGACAGGGATGACACAAGGCTATGCATGACACAGAGACAGGGATGACACAAGGCTATGTATGACACAGAGACAGGGATGACACAAGGCTATGCATGACACAGAGACAGGGATGATACAAGGCTATGCATGACACAGAGGCAGGGATGACACAAGGCTATGCATGACACAGAGACAGGGATGACACAAGGCTATGCATGACACAGAGGCAGGGATGACACAAGGCTATGCATGACGCAGAGACAGGGATGACACAAGGCTATGCATGACACAGAGACAGGGATGACACAAGGCTATGCATGACACAGAGACAGGGATGACACAAGGCTATGCATGACACAGATACAGACATGACACAAGGCTATACATGACACAGAGGCAGGGATGACACAAGGCTATGCATGACACATAGACAGGGATGACACAAGGCCATGCATGATACAGAGACAGGGATGACACAAGGCTATACATGACACAGAGGCAGGGATGACACCAGGCTATGCATGACACAGATACAGACATGACACAAGGCTATACATGACACAGAGGCAGGGATGACACAAGGCTATGCATGACACAGAGACAGGGATGACACAAGGCTATGCATGACACAGAGACAGGGATGACACAAGGCTATGCATGACACAGAGACAGGGATGACACAAGGCTATGCATGACACAGAGACAGGGATGACACAAGGCTATGCATGACACAGAGACATGGATGACACAAGGCTATGCATGACACAGAGACAGACATGACACAAGGCTATATATGACACAGAGACAGGGATGACACAAGGCTATGTATGACACAGAGACAGGGATGCCACAAGGATATGCATGACACAGAGACAGACATGACACAAGGCTATGCATGACACAGAGACAGACATGACACAAGGCTATGCATGACACAGAGACAGACATGACACAAGGCTATGCATGACACAGAGACAGGTATGACACAAGGCTATATATGACACAGAGACAGGGATGACACAAGGCTATGTATGACACAGAGACAGGGATGCCACAAGGATATGCATGACACAGAGACAGACATGACACAAGGCTATGCATGACACAGAGACAGACATGACACAAGGCTATGCATGACACAGAGACAGACATGACACAAGGCTATGCATGACACAGAGACAGGTATGACACAAGGCTGTGCATGACACAGAGACAGACATGACACAAGGCTATGCATGACACAGAGTCAGGGATGACACAAGGCTATGCATGACACAGAGACAGACATGACACAAGGCAATGCATGACACAGAGACAGGGATGACACAAGGCTATGCAGGACACAGAGACAGGGATGACAAAAGGCTATATATGACACAGAGACAGACATGACACAAGGCTATGCATGACACAGAGACAGGGATGACACAAGGCTATGCATGACACAGAGATAGACATGACACAAGGCTATGCATGACACAGAGACAGGGATGACACAAGGCTATGCATGACACAGAGACAGGGATGACACAAGGCTATGCCTGACACAGAGACAGGGATGACACAAGGCTATGCATGACACAGAGACAGACATGACACAAGACTATGCATGACACAGAGACAGGGATGACACAAGGCTATGCATGACACAGAGACAGGGATGACACAAGGCTATGCATGACACAGAGACAGACATGACACAAGGCTATGCATGACACAGAGGCAGGGATGACACAAGGCTATGCATGACACAGAGATAGACATGACACAAGGCTATGCATGACACAAAGACAGACATGACACAAGGCTATACATGACACAGAGACAGGGATAACACAAGGCTATGCATGACATAGAGACAGGGATGACACAAGGCTATGCATGACACAGAGACGGGGATGACACAAGGCTATGCATGACACAGAGACAGGGATGACACAAGGCTATGCATGACACAGAGACAGGGATGAAAAAAGGCTATATATGACACAGAGACAGGGATGACACAAGGCTATATATGACACATAGACAGGGATGACACAAGGCTATGCATGACACAGAGACATGGATGACACAAGGCTATATATGACACAGAGACAGGGATGACACAAGGCTATGCATGACATAGAGACGGGGATGACACAAGGCTATGCATGACACAGAGACAGGGATGACACAAGGCTATGCATGACACAGAGACAGGGATGACACAAGGCTATGCATGACACAGAGACAGGGATGACACAAGGCTATGCATGACACAGAGACAGGGATGATACAAGGATATGCATGACACAGAGACAGGGATGACACAAGGCTATGCATGACACAGAGACAGGTATGACACAATGCTATGCATGACACAGAGACAGGGATGACACAAGGCTATGCATGACACAGAGACGGGGTTGACACAAGGCTATGCATGACACAGACAGACATGACACAAGGCTATGCATGACACAGAGACAGGTATGACACAAGGCTATGCATGACACAGACAGACATGACACAAGGCTATGCATGACACAGAGACAGACATGACACACGGCTATGTATGACACAGAGGCAGGGATGACACAAGGCTATGCATGGCACAGAGACAGGCATGACCCAAGGCTATGCATGACACAGAGACAGGGATGACACAAGGCTGTTCATGACACATACAGACATGCCACAAGGCTATATATGACACAGAGACAGGGATGACACATGGCTATGCATGACACAGAGACAGGGAGGACACAAGGATATGCATGCCACAGAGACGGACATGACACAAGGCTATGCATGCCACAGAGGCAGGGATGACACAAGGCTGTTCATGACACATACAGACATGCCACAAGGCTATGTATGACACAGAGACAGGGATGACACAAGGCTATGCATGACACAGAGACAGGGATGACACAAGGCTATACATGACACAGAGACAGGGATGGCGCAAGGTCATGCATGACACAGAGACAGGGATGACACAAGGCTATGCATGACACAGAGACAGACATGACACAATACTATGCATGACACAAAGGCACACATGACACAAGGCTATACATGACAAAGAGACAAGGATGACACAAGGCTATGCATGACACAGAGACAGGGAGGACACAAGGCTATGCATGACACAGAGACAAGGATGACACAAGGCTATGCATGACACAGAGACAGGGATGACACAAGGCTATGCATGACACAGAGACAGGGATGACACAAGGCTATGCATGACACAGAGACGTTACAGCCTGAACGAACAACAGAGGTCAACAATTGGTCGTGTCTGTCTCCCCAAAAATATGTTTGCCTGATTTGGTCTCCTGAAAAATCAGGGTGTTATTTTAACCAAGCTCCATGTGCATTATGAGAGCAAGCCAAAATAGGGGATGGCAAAACCATTTCAAGGTAGTACCAGACTTCTGCCTGGATCCCAAAGTTGGATTTAGGATTCCAGTGGATCCCTCGGCATAAAATGCATGAAGATCTTGGATCCCATGGTTATCCCTCTGCGTAAAATGCATGAAGATATGGGATCCTTCTGGATCCCTCGGCGTAAAATGCTTCAGGATCTGGGATCTCAGTGGATCACTAATTTAAACGAGCTTCAGATCAAGAAACATGCAGGGACTGACATCAAAATTTGTGGTCTCTATTTTCCGTATGTAGTATATACTATGTAGATAATTAGTACCTGCAAATTACATTGTACCTATTAAAAAAACATAGAGGTTGTAATGAGTTCTCCCATGTGATAAAATTAGCAAGAAGTAGGCACTTTCCGGCGTGCCTGGACCCCGAAGTTTGATCTGGGATTCCATTGTGTCCCTTGGCATAATATATGTCAGGATCTGGGATCTTTGTGGATCCCTCGGCTTATGGTGTACCTGGATCTGGTACACCACAAGCCGAGGGACATGTGCCTGGATGCCGGGGCCCATGCACATGTCTGGTACCTACTGGCTACTACAAACCTACTGGCTACCTACTGGTACTACCCACTACATAGTTACTGGGCAAGTCCAAGGAAAGCCATTCTCTCACGCTGTTCACATTCTCCAAATCATAACCAGGTTATGAAGTTATGAAGCATAATTGGTACCCCATGATCACGGACTCAATATAATTCCATCAGCCTATGAAATGCAACCATTTTTTTGTGTGTGGAATGATGTGAATTTTCTTAGAGTAATGTCAGCAGTGCTATATTTTAAGTTCGCGACAGACGATGGCCTCAAAACCCTGAGCCAACATGGCTTAGATTAGATAGCACTGTGGCGCCACTGCCCGAGAGGCTACAGCATACAGACACAGATTACATTAGATAGTCGATAGTGAGGACGCTCAACACTGCCGGGGCAGTCGCGGAGACTGACCGCACTCGTCAGGTGTCTGTACAGTGAACAGTGCCAGGTGTCTGTACAGACTACCGTGAACAGTGTCGGCTGTGTCAACAGTGACAGTGGACAGTGTCAGAGGCCTGCACAGTGGACAACTTCAGTTGTAAGAGCAGTGAACACAATGCCAGAACTGTCAGAATTCTGCACAGAGAACAATGCCAGATGTCTGCAAAGTGAACAGCGTCCGACCCAGTGAACAGCGTCCAACCTCCGTCTAGTGAATCTCAGCGCAGTGAACACAGCGGGAGTCGTACAGCCATGTCGAGGCCAGGCCGGCCGGCGGGTGGTGGCGGCAGTGAGGCGGCGGCGGCACTGCGGGATCCGAATGTGACTCAGTTGCTGCACTTGTGCGGGGATCATATTGCCATGATAGTTGATCATGCGTTGCGATATATGTGCAGAGATGATGCAATATACATGTTCATTCAAAATCAGCTGAAAGAACAAGAAGGGAACGTCAGTCGGCTCATGTACCGGCCGCTGGAGCGTGCATTGCAGATCCGCTATGCCGACTGTCGGTGTTCTCCATTCAGCCGCATGGTGATGAAAAGCGCTGTCGTATCCGGCAGCATGGCAGAGGGACTAGAGAACCCCCCACGACCACCGAAGTACCAATCAACCTCAGACGTGGACACGATGATTGAGCTGGGTCCTGTGCACTTTACTTTTCCCGGCACTGAGGGAACCACCCCAGTGGAGGACACTGCTGCAGGACCGACAAGAGCCACCACTGCCGATCCGAGGGATCAAGGCAGCGACCCGGCACTGCGGCTGGTGATCGTCGGGACTGAGATCCCCGGTTTCGTGCTGGTGCTGCAGGAGCGGAAAGACGACTGTCCGCACCAGGAGCAACGGCCGTTCAAAGCTGAAGCTGTGACTCAGTTCCTTAGCGACTACCAACTTGTGACTAGAGGAAAAGGCATAGAACAAAGTGGCACCAATGGGCCTGCCTGCTCCTATTCACAGACAACAAATGAAATTAACGGTGTAAATGACTTTGATGAAGTGCCCTGTCTGCACGTACCCGTCTGGTGGTTCTCCGATGAATTCTTTACTCGCCATCGCAGACACAACTGGCCACCGGAGGCCCTGCGAGACAACATCAGGCGGTACGGCTTACACCTTGTGCCGGTTGGCGCTCCAGGGAGCACCACAAAGCAGCTACAGTTTCGCCTGTCCTTCTCTCGGGCAGAGGTGGTGATCGCCTCCCATCTGACGGAGGTGCAGAAGTGTGCTGTTTTAGCCTTCAAGGTGTGCAAAGCAGCTCTCGGAGAAGAAGGCAAAGTGTTGAAGTCTTACTTCGTCAAGACAGCGCTGCTATGGCTTTGTGAGCATACGCCAGCAGAGGATTGGACGGGCGGCACTCAGGGCGTCCTGCAGCTGTTGGACTATCTCGACAAAGCTGTCAGCACAGGCAACCTGCCGTGCTTCTTCTGGAGCCGCATCAATCTGTTTCGGTTTGCCAGTCGTGATGACAAGAAGGCCATGAAGAAAACGCTGGGAAACATCCGGCAGCACTTGATGAGACTTCTGGCTCATGAGGTGTGCGTACGGGACCCTCACCTGCAAGATATGCTGACACGCGAGACCAGGCGGCTGACGGAGCGCCAGCTGCGCGTCTGTCTGACACGCCGGCTGATCATAGTGGGTGTGGTGAATAGCATGGTAGCGCATACAGAAATGGCCACCACACGCTATCTGAAAGAGCTGCTCCCCGTGCTTCTACGATCATATACACAATATGACGTCACCAGCCTGCTCCGCATCAAGAGACACTGGTACTCCGTGCAGACAAAACTGTACCGGGCGCTGACCGTGGCACCGGCAGACGTGGCCTCACAAGTTCGCTTCTCTGCCAGCGGTGGTTGCGGCTTCGTCTGGGATGCAGCTCCTCTGCTGGGTCTTCTCACTGAAGATGACCTAAAAGTGCTGCCGGGGGATCCAGACGCCGTGCGGGCCTGGCTGAGACGCCAGCACCAGCTGCCGGAGACCGAGCGTCCGGCTGGTCTGCCCGCTGACCTGAGGTCACCACGGGACCTCTGTGACCTGCTGCTGAACATCCCTCTGCTGACGTGGGTTATCAGGGAGAGTGTACCCAGCAGGTGGGCTCACTTTCAGAAGGCAGTAGCTGAAAGGGTAAGGATAATAACACATCACGTGTCTACCGTAGAGCAAGCAAGACATACCACGCTGCGTAATTCAGCACGTTGGAGAGAGTTGGCTGAACTTCTCCACGCCGAGCTTGGTATGGATCGCAGACAGCTCTGCAGACGGCGTGCCGAGTCGGGGTGGAGCTACGGCAGCTCTGTGACGATCCTGAGACGCTCGCCGAGCACAGGAGGATTCGTCACTCCCTCCCGGGCTCCTGGAATCTGAGGCACTTGGCGTTCGGCGGCTCTGGCTGAGGTGTGGACCCAGCGGTATTTCGCGTTCGACAGCTCTGGCTGAGGTGGGGACCCTGGAGCACTTCGCGTTCGGCGGCTCTGGCTGAGGTGTGGACCTTGCGGTACTTCGCGTTCGACGGCTCTGGCTGAGATGGGGACCCTGCGGCACTTCGCGTTCGGCGGCTCTGGCTGAGGTGGGGACCCTGCGGCACGTCGCATTCGGCGGCTCTGGCTGAGGTGGGGACCTTGCGGCACTTCGCGTTCGATAGCTCTGGCTTAGGTGTGGACCCTGCGGCACGTCGTGTTCGGCGGCTCTGGCTGAGGTGGGGACCCAGTGGTACTTGGCGTTCGGCGGCTCTGGCTGAGGTGGGGACCCTGCGGTACTTGGCGTTCGGCGTCTCTGGCTGAGGTGGGGACCCAGTGGCACTTCGCGTTCGATGGCTCTGGCTGAGGTGGGAACCCTGCGGTACTTCGCGTTCAACAGATCCCTGAGGTGTAGCGATGGTGGTAACCTGAGACTGTCGTTCCCACACCAAGTGGGGAAAATTATCATAGTATTAACGATCAAGGAACTCCCTACCGTCTGTTTTGTTTGTGGGATTGGCACTTGTTGCTTGTATCAACCAGGCATTGGAAGTTGTTTGGACACAGGTTAGAGATAGGTATGGGCTTAATCACGAAGTTGTTGTTGGTAGCTGCATATAGAGCGTTTGAGGACAGTCTTGCTCCATTGTGGATCATCAGCGACTTGAGGGCCCGTGAACATTGCTTGTGGTTTTGTTTGCTGCGCGTCCATTTAGCTGTAGATAGTGATGCCAATTCAAATTGTGTAGCTGTGGATAGTGATGCCAAATGTGTAGCTGTAGATAGTGATGCCAATTGTGTAGCTGTAGATAGTGATGTCAATTGTGTAGCTGTAGATAGTGATGTCAATTGTGTAGCTGTAGATAGTGATGCCAATTGTGTAGCTGTAGATAGTGATGCCAATTGTGTAGCTGTAGATAGTGATGCAAATTGTGTAGCTTTAGCGTAAACCAGCTGCATTCACTGTGAGTGTTGTTATTCAATTACAGGCGCGGATCCAGGGGGAGGGGTGCTAGCCCCCCCCCCCCGATCACGAGTCGAGCCATGTCGCGCCCGCCAAGCGCGCCAATAGGGCGCAACTTTTGTATGTCGCGCCCCACCTGACCTACATCCTGGATCCGCGTCTGCATGGAGCAGTTCCACTTCAATTACATGCTTCGTTTATCATGTATGTGAGTCATTCATACGCCTGAGGGACTAACCTAGGGGTAGGTCTCGCACGAAGAGTTGAAATGACCAGCTGTTCATGTTATACTCCGATGATTTTGATAGAGCATTTATGTATGTATTTAGGGTGTTATTTGGCACAGCTGTTTGGCCATAAATTACCCACATGGTCCGAATTTTGTTTACCTCGTGTCGTCTCAGGGCAGGCCAACAGGGTCAAGTGACCCCAACTCTAAAACATTTGCGGTCGTGCTACAGTCAAAATGATTGACCGAACGGTTTGAAACTCACAGGATGTCATCAGGTGATAAGTACCTACAAACGTATATCTCAATTTTGTATATCGGTAACCTAAGGTCACGCCGATTCGATGAGTCGTGACCTCCCAATTATACGTCAATGGGGAGACACTAAAACACGTATGAATCCATAGGAAATTGATCAATTTGACCATTTTTCACCAGATCCACCACTCTTGTACCAAATACAAAGCCCTGTCACATTTATGTCCTTTGACCTCTACGAGGTCAACTCAGATGACGCCCAGGTCACGTATGGTTTTTCTTCAGTAACTTGACCAAATCAAGGTAGAACATGGTAGCTGTCTGGACAGGCACATGACAGCCGGTGTCACCCCTGTCAGATATGGCAGCTGTCAGTACAGGCACATGCCAGCGGGTGTCAACTCTGTCAGATATGGCATCTGTCAGTGCAGGCAGATGGCAGCGGGTGTCAACTCTGTCAGATATGGCATCTGTCAGGGCAGGCACATGACAGCCGGTGTCACCCATGTCAGATATGACAGCTGTCAGGACAGGTTGATGGCAGCGGATGTCACCTATGTCAGATGACAGCTGTCAGGACAGGCAGATCGGAAATGGAAGATGGCAGGTAGAAAGAGACACAGACCTAGATAGATATTGCCGCTGACACCACCGCAGTCAGCTGGCCCGTTCATACCAAGAACGACAGCCTGCAGCTCGGACGTTCATACCAAGAACGACAGCCTGCAGCTCGGACGTTCATACCAAGAACGACAGCCTGCAGCTCGGACGTTCATACCAAGAACGACAGCCTGCAGCTCGGACGTTCATACCAAGAACGACAGCCTGCAGCTCGGACGTTCATACCAAGAACGACAGCCTGCAGCTCGGACGTTCATACCAAGAACGACAGCCTGCAGCTCGGACGTTCATACCAAGAACGACAGCCTGCAGCTCGGACGTTCATACCAAGAACGACAGCCTGCAGCTCGGACGTTCATACCAAGAACGACAGCCTGCAGCTCGGACGTTCATACCAAGAACGACAGCCTGCAGCTCGGACGTTCATACCAAGAACGACAGCCTGCAGCTCGGACGTTCATACCAAGAACGACAGCCTGCAGCTCGGACGTTCATACCAAGAACGACAGCCTGCAGCTCGGACGTTCATACCAAGAACGACAGCCTGCAGCTCGGACGTTCCTGACAAGGCTGTGGTCAGCTGCGGCTGTCCCGGATGTCCCGGATGCGTCCCGGATGTACGTCCCGGATGCGTTTCGGATATACCGGCCAGCCAGGAAGTAGCAGCAGATATAGTTCCCAGCACTGACCACAATGCCCCCGCTGCGCCGGAGGGAAGAGCCGCCGCTGCGCCGGCAGGAAGAGGCGGCGGCGTCAGAGCGAGCCTGGAGGTGGGAGGGAGGGAAGAGGGGGCAGGGGCGTAGAAACAGGGGCCCGGGGGTCCACATTGGAAACAATATTCATAAGGGTTGACCTTGTTTTGACTTCGTCATTATCAAAACTTACTCATATCTAGGCCAATACTAAGCGATAATCAAGCGAAGGTTCGTTTTGCGCCAGTTCATTACTAGCTGCCTTTGTTTTTGCATTGATATTGAGTTAGTTCCCGTCGCGTTTTCATCGTACTAAAGTAAAGTTTGTATCGGGATGTTTCTGTAACGGGTTTTCGCTTCTGCAAGGTTCTGCGCAATTTCGTGCAACATTGCAACTTTTTTCGAAATTTTTGAAAACTGTTTTGTGTTAATTTTGGGCCGCTGAATGGAATGCCATAAAAGTTGATGCTCTCTGGCTTAATCTGCAACAATTGAAGCTGCTTGCAACAATTGTCAACAATTTGCAACATTATTAAAATTTTGCTCACTGGGTTTTCTTGAGATCAGGAATGGAAATAGGACATTTTCAGAATGTTATATCCACGTGTTTTCGAGATATCACTAAATTTTGTGGTCGCGAATGCAGAATCGAACTAGACCCGTACATACATACATTGCTTGTGGTTGTGTTGGCTGCGCGTCCATTTAGCTGTAGATAGTGATGTCAATTGTGTAACTGTAGATAGTGATGCTAATTGTGTAGCTGTAGATAGTGATGTCAATTGTGTACCGGTAGCGTAAACTAGCTGCCAAGTGTGAACCAGCTGGCAGCTGCCAGCCGGGTGGTATTCATTCTGCCAAGTCTGGCCAAGTTACGAGCAGGCATACTGATAGGAAAATACATTGTATTATTTTGACTTCGTTGGGTCAAAGGTCATATAGAGGTTACGTGGATTTCCCCTATTGCCGAAGGGTGCAACCCTGTGGAGCACTTTTACATTAGTTGTATTCCGCTAAGTCCATTAGCACAGAGGATATAAGCGAAGTTCGCAAGCAATCGTGACCTTGGATGGCCACAAAATATGACCCTTGAGGTCATCCGAAGCTAAAAGTGGGGTGTATGCTTCTTTCACTTGACACTACAGGTGTACCAATGTTCATCAAAATCCGTAAGGATCGGGTACATATTTTTTTTGTGTGTGGCCAGACATGAAATGGGCCCTGGGCAAGCACTTTTTCCCTTTTTCCCCTTTTCAGCATGCGTCGACAGCCGGTATGTGTGTGAGGTCGACAGCCAGTATGTGTCTGATGTCGACAGCCGGTATGTGTCTGATGTCAACATGTGTCTATGAATCTGATGTCGACAGCCGGTATGTGTCTGATGTCGTCAGCCGGTATGTGTCTGATGCCGACAGCCGGTATGTGTCTGATGTCGACAGCCGGTATGTGTCTGAGGTCGACAGCCAGTATGTGTCTGATGTCGACAGCCAGTATGTGTCTGATGTCGACCAACATGGCTTAGATAGCACTGTGGAGCCTCTGCCCGAGAACAGCACACAGACACAGATTAGATTAGATAGTCGATAGTGAGGACGCTCAACACTGCCGTGTCAGTTGCGGAGACTGATCGCACTCATCAGGTGTCTGTACAGTGAACAGTGCCAGGTGTCTGTACAGACTACAGTGAGCAGTGTCGGGTGTGTCAACAAGGACAGTGGACAGTGACAGTGGACAGTGTCAGAGGTCTGTACAGTGGACAACTTCAGTTGTAAGAACAGTGAACACAATGCCAGAACTGTCAGAATTCTGCACCGTGAACAGTGTCTGCAAAGTGAACAGCGTCCGATCCAGTGAACAGCGTCCAACCTCCGTCCAGTGAACCTCAGCGCAGTGAACACAGCGGGAGTCGTACAGCCATGTCGAGGCCAGGCCGGCCGGCGGGTGGTGGCGGCAGTGAGGCGGCGGCGGCACTGCGGGATCCGAATGTGACTCAGTTGCTGCACGTGTGCGGGGATCATTTTGACCTGGTAGTTGATCATGCGTTGCAATATTTGTGCATAGATGATGCAACATACATGTTCATTCAAAATCAGCTGAAGGAACAACAATGGAACGTCAGACGGCTGATGTACCGTCCTCTGGAGCGTGCACTGCAGATTCGCTATGCCGACTGTCAGTGTTCTCCATTCAGCCGCATGGTGATGAAAAGCGCTGTCGTATCCGGCAGCATGGCAGAGGGACTAGAGAACCCCCCTCGACCACCAAAGTACCAATCGACCTCAGATGTGGACACGATGATTGAGCTGGGTCCTGTGCACTGGATTTTCCCCGGCACTGAGGGAACCACCCCAGTGGAGGACACTGCTGCAGGACCGACAAGAGCCACCACTGCCGATCCGAGGGATCAAGGCAGCGACCCGGCACCGCGGCTGGTGATCGTCGGGACTGAGATCCCCGGTTTCGTGCTGGTGCTGCAGGAGCGGAAAGACGACTGTCCGCACCAGGAGCAACGGCCGTTCAAAGCTGAAGCTGTGACTCAGTTCCTTAGCGACTACCAACTTGTGACTAGAGGAAAAGGCATAGAACAAAGTGGCACCAATGGGCCTGCCTGCTCCTATTCACAGACAACAAATGAAATTAACGGTGTAAATGACTTTGATGAAGTGCCCTGTCTGCACGTACCCGTCTGGTGGTTCTCCGATGAATTCTTTACTCGCCATCGCAGACACAACTGGCCACCGGAGGCCCTGCGAGACAACATCAGGCGGTACGGCTTACACCTTGTGCCGGTTGGCGCTCCAGGGAGCACCACAAAGCAGTTACAGTTTCGCCTGTCCTTCTCTCGGGCAGAGGTGGTGATCGCCTCCCATCTGACGGAGGTGCAGAAGTGTGCTGTTATAGCCTTCAAGGTGTGCAAAGCAGCTCTCGGAAAAGAAGGCAAAGTGTTGAAGTCTTACTTCGTCAAGACAGCGCTGCTATGGCTTTGTGAGAAAACGCCAGCAGAGGATTGGACGAGCGTCACACAGGGCGTTCTGAAGTTGTTGGACTATCTGGACAAGGCTGTCAGCACAGGCAACCTGCCCTGCTTCTTCTGGAGCCGCATCAATCTGTTTCGGTTTGCCAGTCGTGATGACAAGAAGGCCATGAAGAAAACGCTGGGAAACATCCGGCAGCACTTGATGAGACTTCTGGCTCATGAGGTGTGCGTACGGGACCCTCACCTGCGAGATATGCTGACACGCGAGACCAGACGGCTGTCGGAGCGCCAGCTGCGCGTCTGTCTGACACGCTGGCTGACCATAGTGGGTGTGGATAATAGCATGATAAGGCATACAGGAATGTCCACTACAGGCTGTCTGAAAGAGCTGCTCCCCGTGCTGCTACGATCATATACACAAGATGACGTGACCAGCCTGCTCCGCAACATGAGACACTGGTACTTCTTGCAGAGACACCTGTACCAGGCGCTGACCGTGGCCCCGGCGGACGTGGCCTCACAAGTTCGCTTCTCTGCCAGCGGTGGTTGCGGCTTCGTCTGGGATGCAGCTCCTCTGCTGGGTCTTCTCACTGAAGATGACCTAAAAGTGCTGTTGGGGGATCCAGACAACGTGCGGGTCTGGCTGAGACGCCAGCACCAGCTGCCGGAGACCGAGCGGCCGGCCAGCCTGCCCGCTGACCTGAGGTCAGCACGGGACCTCTGTGACCTGGTGCTGAACATCCCACTGCTGACGTGGGTTCTCAGGGAGAGTGTACCCGGCAGGTGGGCTGCAACTCAGATGAGTGTAGTTGAATTTGCAAGGAGGGTGTCACCTTACGTGGCTCCCGTAGAGCAGGAAAGAAGACAGAGGACACTGCATTATTCAGCACGTTGGGGAGAGTTGGCTGAATTCCTCCACGGCCAGCTCGGTATGGATCGGCAGACAGCTCTGCAGACGGCCTTCCGAGTCGGGGTGGAGCTGCGGCAGCTCTGTGACGATCCTGAGACGATCGCCGAGTACAGGAGGATTCGTCACTCCCTCCCAGACTCCTGGCAGCTGCAGCACGTCACGTTTGGCGGCTGTGGCTGAGGTGTGGAGCCTGCAGCACGTCGCGTTCGGCGGCTCTGGCTGAGGTGGGGACCCTGCGGTACTTGGCGTTCGGTGGCTCTGGCTGAGGTGGGGACCCTGCAGCACGGCGTGTTCGGCGGCTCTGGCTGAGATGTGGAGCCTGCAGCACGTCGCGTTCGGCGGCTCTGGCTGAGGTGGGGACCCTGCGGTACTTCGCGTTCGGCAGATCCCGGAGGTGTAGCGATGGTGGTAACCTGAGACTTTCGTTCCCACACCAAGTGGGGAAAACTATCATAGTATTCACGATCAAGGAACTCCCTACTGTCTGTTTTGTTTGTGGGATTGGCACTTGTTGCTTGTATCAACCAGGCATGGGCAGTTGTTGGGACACATGTTAAAGATAGGTATGGGCTGAATCACGAAGTTGTTGTTTGTAGCTGCATATAGAGCGTTTTAGGACAGTCTTGCTCAATCGTGGATCATCAGCGACTTGAGGGCCCGTGAACATTGCCTGTGGTTCTGTTTGCTGCGCGTCCATTTAGCTGTAGATAGTGATGCCAATTCAAATTGTGTAGCTGTGGATAGTGATGCAAATTGTGTAGCTGTAGATAGTGATGCCAATTCAAATTGTGTACTTTGGATAGTGATGCAAATTGTGTAGCTGTAGATAGTGATGCCAATTGTGTTCCGGTAGATAGTGATGCCAATTGTTTAGCTGTAGATAGTGATGCCAATTATGTTCCGGTAGATAGTGATGCAAATTGTGAAGCTGTAGATAGTGATGCCAATTGTGTAGCTGTGGATAGTGATGCCAATTGTGTAGCTGTAGATAGTGATGCCAATTGTGTAGCTGTAGATAGTGATGCCAATTGTGTAGCTGTAGATAGTGATGCCAATTGTGTAGCTATAGCGTAAACCAGCTGCATTCACTGTGAGTGTTATTATTCAATTACAGGCGCGGATCCAGGGGGAGGGGTGCTAGCCCCCCCCCCCCGATCACGAGTCGAGCCATGTCGCGCCCGCCAAGCGCGCCAATAGGGCGCAACTTTTTGTATGTCGCGCCCCACCTGACCTACATCCTGGATCTGCATCTGCATGGAGCAGTTTCACTTCAATTGCATGCTTCGTTTATCATGTATGTGAGTCATTCATAAGCCTGAGGGACTAACCTAGGGGTAGGTCTCGCACGAAGAGTTGATATGACCAGCTGTTCATGTTATACTCCGATGATTTTGATAGAGCATGTATGTATGTATTTAGGGTGTTATTTGGCACAGCTGTTTGGCCATAAATTACCCACATGGTCCGAAATTTGTTTACCTCGTGTCGTCTCAGGTCAGGCCACCAGGGTCAAGTGACCCCAACTCTAAAACATTTGCGGTCGTGCTACAGTCAAAATGATTGACCGAACGGTTTGAAACTCACAGGATGTCATCAGGTGATAAGTACCTACAAACGTATATCTCAATTTTGTATATCGGTAACCTAAGGTCAGGTCGACTCGTTGAGTCGTGACCTCCCAATTATACGTCAATGGGGAGACATTAAAACACGTATGAATCCATAGGACATTAATCAATTTGACCATTTTTCACCAGATCCACCACTCTTGTGCCAAATACAAAGCCCTCTCACATTTATATCCTTTGACCTCTACGAGGTCAACTCAGGTGACCCCCAGGTCACGTATGGTTTTTCTTCAGTAACTTGACCCAATCAAGGTAGAACATGGTAGCTGTCTGGACAGGCACATGACAGCCGGTGTCACCCCTGTCAGATATGACAGCTGCCAGGACAGGTTGATGGCAGCGGATGTCACCTATGTCAGATGACAGCTGTCAGGACAGGCAGATCGGAAATGGAAGATGGCAGGTAGAAAGAGACACAGACCTAGATAGATATTGCCGCTGACACCACCGCAGTCAGCTGGCCCGTTCATACCAAGAACGACAGCCTGCAGCTCGGACGTTCATACCAAGAACGACAGCCTGCAGCTCGGACGTTCATACCAAGAACGACAGCCTGCAGCTCGGACGTTCATACCAAGAACGACAGCCTGCAGCTCGGACGTTCATACCAAGAACGACAGCCTGCAGCTCGGACGTTCATACCAAGAACGACAGCCTGCAGCTCGGACGTTCATACCAAGAACGACAGCCTGCAGCTCGGACGTTCATACCAAGAACGACAGCCTGCAGCTCGGACGTTCATACCAAGAACGACAGCCTGCAGCTCGGACGTTCATACCAAGAACGACAGCCTGCAGCTCGGACGTTCATACCAAGAACGACAGCCTGCAGCTCGGACGTTCATACCAAGAACGACAGCCTGCAGCTCGGACGTTCATACCAAGAACGACAGCCTGCAGCTCGGACGTTCATACCAAGAACGACAGCCTGCAGCTCGGACGTTCATACCAAGAACGACAGCCTGCAGCTCGGACGTTCATACCAAGAACGACAGCCTGCAGCTCGGACGTTCATACCAAGAACGACAGCCTGCAGCTCGGACGTTCATACCAAGAACGACAGCCTGCAGCTCGGACGTTCCTGACAAGGCTGTGCTCAGCTGCGGCTGTCCCGGATGTCCCGGATGCGTCCCGGATATCCCGGCCAGTCAGGAAGTAGCAGCAGATATAGTTCCCAGCACTGACCACAATGCCGCCGCTGCGCCGGCGGGAAGAGCCGCCGCTGCGCCGGCAGAAAGAGGCGGCGGCGTCAGAGCGAGCCTAGAGGTGGGAGGGAGGGAAGAGGGGGCAGGGGTGTAGAAACAGGGTGCCCGGGGGTCCACACTGGAAACAAAATTCACAAGGGTTTACCTTGTTTTGACTTAGTCATTATGAAAACTAACTCATATCTAGGTCAATACTAAGCGATAATCAAGCGAAGGTTCGTTTTGCGCCAGTTCATTACTAGCTGCCTTTGTTTTTGCATTGATATTGAGTTAGTTCCCGTCGCGTTTTAGTCGTACTAATGCAAAGTATGTATCGAGAAGCTTCTGTAACGGGTTTTCGCTTCTGCAAGGTTCTGCGCAATTTCGTGCAACATTGCAACTTTTTTCGAAATTTTTGAAAGCTCTTTCTGGTTAATTTTGGGCCGCTGATTGGAATGACATAAATGTTGAGGCTCTCTGGCTTAATCTGCAACAATTAGAGCTGCTTGCAACAATTTTACACAATTGTATACATCATTAAAAATTTGTTCACGGGGTTTTCTTGAAATCAGGAATCGAAATATGAAATTTTCCGAATGTTATATTCCCTTGTTTTCGAGATATTACTAAATTTTGTGGTTACAAATGCAGAATCGAACTAGGCCCGTACATACATACATTGCTTGTGGTTCTGTTTGCTGCGCGTCCATTTAGCTGTAGATAGTGATGTCAATTGTGTAGCTGTAGATAGTGATGCCAATTGTGTAGCTGTAGATAGTGATGCCAATTGTGTAGCTGTAGATAGTAATGCAAATTGTGTTCCGGTAGCGTAAACCAGCTGCCAAGTGTGGCAAATTCATTCTGCCAAGTCTGGCAAAGTTACGATACATTGTATTAATTTGACCTCGGCGGTTCAAAGGTCATATAGAGGTCACGTGGATTTCCCCTATTTCTGAAGGGTCCAACCCTGTGGAGCAACTAGACCACTCTCTCCAGCCACCACTGACACACACTCCACTCTCTCCAGCCACTACTGACACACACCACTCTCTCCAGCCACTACTGACTCACACTCCGCTCTCTCCAGCCACTACTGACACACACTCAACTCTCTCCAGCCACTACTGACATTCACTCCAATCTCTCCAGCCACTACTGACACACACGCTCCATTCTCTCCAGCCACTACTGATACACACTCCACTCTCTCCAGCCACTACTGATACACACTCCACTCTCTCCAGCCACTACTGATACACACTCCACTCTCTCCAGCCACCACTGACACACACTCCACTCTCTCCAGTCACTACTGACACACACTCCACTCTCTCCAGCCACTACTGATACACACTCCACTCTCTACAGCCACTACTGACACACACTCCACTCTCTCCAGCCACCACTGACACACTCCACTCTCTCCAGCCACTACTGACACACTCCACTCTCTCCAGTCACTACTGACACACACTCCACTCTCCAGCCACCACTGACACACACTCTACTCTCTCTAGCCATTACTAACACACACACACACTCCACTCTCTCCAGCCACCACTGACACACACTCCACTCTCTCCAGCCACCACTGACACACACTCCACTGTATCCAGCCACCACTGACACACTCCACTCTCTCCAGCCACTACTGACACACACTCCACTCTCTCCAGCCACTACTGACACACACTCCACTCTCCAGCCACCACTGACACACACTCTACTCTCTCTAGCCATTACTAACACACACACACTCCACTCTCTCCAGCCACCACTGACACACACTCCACTCTCTCCAGCCACCACTGACACACACTCCACTCTCTCCAGCCACTACTGACACACACTCCACTCTCTCCAGCCACCACTGACACACTCCACTCTCTCCAGCCACTACTGACACACACTCCACTCTCTCCAGCCACTACTGACACACACTCCACTCTCCAGCCACCACTGACACACACTCTACTCTCTCTAGCCATTACTAACACACACACACTCCACTCTCTCCAGCCACCACTGACACACACTCCACTCTCTCCAGCCACCACTGGCACACACTCCACTCTCTCCAGCCACCACTGACACACACTCCACTCTCTCCCGCCACCACTGACACACACTCCACTCTCCAGCCACCACTGACACACACTCCACGCTCTCCAGCCACCACTGACACACACTCCACTCTCTCCAGCCACTACTGACACACACTCCACTCTCCCCAGCCACCACTGACACACACTCCACTCTCTCCAGCCACCACTGACACACACTCCACTCTCTCCAGCCACCACTGACACACACTCCACTCTCTCCAGCCACTACTGACACACACTCCACTCTCTCCAGCCACCACTGACACACACTCCACTCTCTCCAGCCACTACTGACACACACTCCACTCTCTCCAGCCACCACTGACACACACTCCACACTCTCCAGCCACTACTGACACACACTCCACTCTCTCCAGCCACCACTGACACACACTCCACTCTCTCCAGCCACCACTGACACACACTCCACTCTCTCCAGCCACTACTGACACACACTCCACTCTCTCCAGCCACCACTGACACACACTCCACTCTCTCCAGCCACTACTGACACACACTCTACTCTCTCCAGCCACCACTGACACACACTGCACTCTCTCCAGCCACTACTGACACACACTCTACTCTCTCCAGCCACCACTGACACACACTCCACTCTCTCCAGCCACTACTGACACACACTCCACTCTCTCCAGCCACCACTGACACACACTCCACTCTCTCCAGCCACCACTGACACACACTGCACTCTCTCCAGCCACCACTGACACACGCTCCACTCTCCAGCCACCACTGACACACACTCTACTCTCTCTAGCCATTACTGACACACACTCCACTCTCTCCAGCCACCACTGACACACACTCCACTCTCTCCAGCCGCTACTGACACACACTCCACTCTCTCTAGCCATTACTGACACACACTCCACTCTCTCCAGCCATGACTGGCGAGTTTTACGGCGATACTCAGAGCGCTTTCCTCCGTCAGCTCTGCTCTGGCGAGTTTTTCAGCGATATTCAGAGCGCTTTCCTCCGTCAGCTCTGCTCTGGCGAGTTTTACAGCGTTACTCAGAGCGCTTTCCTCCGTCAGCTCTGCTCTGGCGAGTTTTACGGCGATACTCAGAGCGCTTTCCTCCGTCAGCTCTGCTCTGGCGAGTTTTTCAGCGATATTCAGAGCGCTTTCCTCCGTCAGCTCTGCTCTGGCGAGTTTTACAGCGTTACTCAGAGCGCTTTCCTCCGTCAGCTCTGCTCTGGCGAGTTTTACGGCGATACTCAGAGCGCTTTCCTCCGTCAGCTCTGCTCTGGCGAGTTTTACGGCGATACTCAGAGCGCTTTCCTCCGTCAGCTCTGCTCTGGCGAGTTTTACGGCGATACTCAGAGCGCTTTCCTCCGTCAGCTCTGCTCTGGCGAGTTTTTCAGCGATACTCAGAGCGCTTTCCTCCGTCAGCTCTGCTCTGGCGAGTTTTTCAGCGATACTCAGAGCGCTTTCCTCCGTCAGCTCTGCTCTGGCGAGTTTTTCGGCGATACTCAGAGCGCTTTCCTCCGTCAGCTCTGCTCTGGCGAGTTTTTCGGCGCTCTGGCCATGTCTGAGGCTGGCAGCGGCTCGGACGTCGTCTCCATGAAAACGCGCGCCGTCCGCAAGGGCGACGGATACATGCTGAACGGCACGAAGTTCTGGATCACCAACGGACCGGTGGCCGACGTGCTGGTCGTCTACGCCAAGACGGACATCGAGTGTCGACCTCAGCACGGCATCACGGCGTTCCTGATCGAGAAGGACATGACCGGCTTCTCGACGTCGCCGAAGCTGGACAAGCTCGGGATGCGGGGATCGCCGACCTGTGAACTGGTCTTCGAGGACTGCTTTGTTCCCGGTGAGTGGAAGGGGTACTCACGTCAGTTGAGGGACGGTGGGTCGTTCCCGGGCAGGGAAACCTTGGCCAAGAACTCTGATTTTGTTGTGGGGGGGGGGGGGGGAGTGAGCGAACCTTAACCCGGCATTGACTGGGGTTTCAGCAGAACGCCATTGACGGGGGGGGGGGGGGGTAAACGCCCCCCTCCCCTGGTTATCTTCCGAACCAATGATCGCAGCGAGACGCGCAAAATGGTAATCGAAAGCTCTCAATGAGGCGAATCTAACGCATGCTCAAAAATGTCAAAGTGAGGTTAAATGTCAGGTCAGGTCAAAGGTAAAAATCGGCGTTTTTGAGTATGGGCCATACTTTCCATCCAAAGCCTTCGATTGCGACCATTTTCACCCACAGTGCTGCCAAAGTTATGATACATATCCCGCATCAACTAAAGTGTGATTGTTGGCCAAGTTCAGGTCACAAAAGGTCACTATGTTAAAAATATCTACGAAAGTCATGCAACGCATATTTTATGAGTTATTTTCCACGTATTATTCGATAGTGATGGTCATTTTACCACCTGACTTCATTTATGTGAAGTAAATGTCAATTTTAGGTAAAGTTCAGGTCACCGAAGGTCAAAATGTTAAATTGTTACATCTAATCAAAAAAAGCATGTTGCTTGACCAGTTTTGTCTCAGAAATACAGTGGTGGCTTTTATTTGTCTGTATCTAGTCAATACAAGCCAAAACACGAATTTTAAAATATGATGTCATAAGTTACCCATACTTAATTTAGATGTCATAAGTCAGTCAAAAATGGAGATACCAGTTTGAAATTGGGCATGGTAGTTGCCTAGGTATGGTTCTGACATCTCTTCTGTTTTATTTGTTTATATTTTAGGCAAAAAAAATATTTTGTGATAACTTTCCCCCCAAAAACGTTTTTTTAAAGGTTTTTTGGGGGTCAAAAACTATTTTTAAAAAAACGAGATAGCCAGTTTTTGGCCGTTGCAATTTGCTATCTTTTGGCGTTTTTCGATTGTATTTTGCTTCAAATGTGGCATTTGTACGGCTTGGCCAAGTTTAGCTGATTTTGGTGTAAAACTCGTGTGTAGTGACGTCACTAAATTCGCTATAACTCGAGAAAAAAAATCAACTATTTTTGTTTTGTTTTTGCACTCAAGACGTACAAATTATTTATTGGACGATACCAGAAGTTTCACGTTGATAGCGCTATTAGTTGTTCAGCTATTGAGAACATTCATCAGGGGGGGGGGGGGTTAAACGCCCCCCCCCCCCCCAGTCAATGACGGGTTAAGAACGACCCCTAGCTTATCAACTTGTTAACCCGCGCACTGCAGGGGCTTTGCGCCGAACACGCACTGCAAGGGGGGGGGGGGGGGGGGGTGATTTCCGCCCCTTCCCCTGAGATCTCGAAAACTAAGCAACGTAGCGGGAAGCGGAAAAAGGCATTTGCGGTCAAAATTGAGATCACCAGAGGTCATCAAAGGTCAAATTTTCCAGTTTTTTCTCTCCTGTTTTAGGACATCGCTCCAGAAATTCCCATATATCTCAGAAACGATGATAGTTAGAAACAAAGGGAAAAAAGCAAGCGCCAGCCAGTGAAATTTGTAATCGCTAAGGTGTCCTCAGGTTTGTTCTCAGGTCAATCTTTGAGGTGCCAGAGGCCAAAAATAAAAAATGCCGTTTTTTGCTAAATGGTGTTTTGCTATTAACTTTTTACTTAATAAAGATAATGGAAAACTGTTTACGACATTGTGTTTATCTTGTCAAGGCGCTTTTAATAATTTATATGGTGACCTTGTTAAGTCAACTTAACAATTTGACCTAAGGTCAACGTCAAGTGGTGACCCAAGTAGGGCATGTTGCATATGGGAAGACGTGTCTCGACGAGACAAACACATTGATGTCTGTTTTACTTCTCTATCTTCATTATGTCGAGAGTTATTGACAAAAAGTGATGGTGACCTCGCATGACCTCAAATGACCCAATAGGGGTCACTGAACAAAACTTACACTTGGATCATCAAGAATATCCTATAATAAAGAAGTAATTGGACTAGTACCATACATATCCTTGAAATAGGAAGCATGTGTATATTTCCCCATTGACTTATTATGGGGAGGTTACGAAATTGACCTGACCTTAGGCCACTGATATCAAAATTCCGAGTTATACGAATTGTAAGTACTGATGCCCTCATGACATCTTGTAAGTTTTAACCTGATCGGTGAAAAACTCTGGCTTTGGCACAACTGCAAACATTTTTGGTGGTGGGGGTCACTCGACCTGGTCTGGTGACCTGACCTGAGATGACCCGATAATATTATTTTTTCTCTCAAAGTGTGCGCAATTGATGTCCTAACAGGTGTATCAAAAACCGGCGGCGCTGCGCGCCGCCGTTTTTTCGCTATCTTTGAAAAAACCTGAGGGGGGGACGGAAATCAACCCCCCTGCAGTGCGCGGGTTAAAGAGAATAGTTCACCTTTAACCCTATTTGTAACAGGCTCCTGGCTACCCCCATTTCTAACAGGGGGGGGGGGGGCGGATTCCGGCCCCCCCTCCCCCCGGAGATCTCGAAATCTACACGTCCGATTTTCAAAAATGAAACGGTGTTTGCTTCCCCTCAACACGATCTACATTTATAAATATTAACAAAATCTAAATTTTGGATAGGGGGGCAACAGGGGGCAAAAACGACAAATTTTAGTGGCATTTTTGATCCAACATAGCTTTTATGTTTATCGACCGATTTTAACACAACTAATAGGAATCGATAGAGATTGAATAGGAAATTGATATATGATGGTGACGTTTGAAAATTCAAAAATCATAGGCGTGTGCAGGTCACTCAATATGGGGGTGAAGTAAATGCGTAATAAAACCATTTTGGATGTTGTTTTCTGATAAATGAAATGGTATGTGATTGTGACATTAGAAAAACTGTTATAAATCATATTTTTTTGCCATAGACGGTACCAGGTTAGTGAAAAAAGGACAAATTAGAAAAAATATTAACTGCAGACAAGTTGCTACCCAGCACTATAAATATATGTTACTAATCGTAGATAGTTCCTTTTTGCATGTTGTGCTTCATCATAGGCGTATCCAGGATCCACACCGGGGCGGCACAAGACCTTTTGATAAGTATATTATCCGCTATTATGATACTAACTAGTGAACAGTGACTATTTCACTACAACTTCAATTAATATTGCTTACCCCCTTTTTACCCTACCTGGACTCGCCTATTATCTTATAATCGTTCGTAGAGTACCCTGTGGTGCGTGTTTCATTCGAAAACTGCAGTATGTCATGTCATTGTACGTCCATGCCTCTTAGTTTCCTTGCAATAATATGACCCCCTTTCTTCCATTCCTGAGCGCGCCTCTGCCAAAAATGACTTTATTCCCTTTTCTGGCCTCATATGTGCATATATCATTATAAGCTAAACGTCTATTGCGCCGTTATCGCTGGCATATCGTCATCACCATGCCAGTCTCCCCCTTTTCATGTGCCTGAACTCGCCCCTTAAACTCTATATGCAATACATTATGCAAATAATGGAAGCAGAAGCTATCTTTTACATCTTGATAGCTATAAATGTCCCTTACATCGCTCTATTGGCGTCGCGCCAAGCATTGCATACTTCTTGGAACCCCCCCCCCCCTTTCAAGCCCCTGAAACCGCCTCTGCCATGCAATTTTTATGATATTTCATTAACATCAACTAATTTGCACTTCTTGCAATCACCGTAAACCGATGAAACGCTTTCATACTTGAGGCAGTTAGGAAGAAACCCGTGAAGGTCGCATTTCCGTATTATCGCCAAATGTCGCCTCCGAACCCACCCAAAACTGTGCCCTGGAACCGCCTCTGTTCAGGTTAAGAACTCAACATTTTGACTCCAAATGCGGTATTCAATTCTATGAAAAGTCCCAAAATTGCATGGGCCTGCTCCCAGCCGTTCTGGAGATATCTGCGAAAAACATGAGGGGGGGGGGGGGGGGGTCGAAATCCGCCCCCCCCCCTGTTACAAATAGGGTTAACATGGGTTTTTTAACTGAGATAGCATATTTGTAGAGCAGATCGAAAAACGGGTTATGGTGAAAGAAATACCTCGCTACGCTAAGTAATTTCGACAAAGGACTAGTGGGCCCTTTTTAGAAGAAGTTTCATTTCCCGAAACTTGTTTCGGGTCCTCACAACGGTTGTTTACGTTCACTGAACTCTCTAACATGGAACGCCCATTGCCCGGTAGACTTGTCTAATGCCGGCCGCCATCTTGTCGGTACAAAAAAGGCGGCCGGGCGCGCGGCCGCATGTGTTAAAGGATGGGGAGGCGGGTACACCGGCTGACATTGTACAATATATTGAGCGAACTACTTGTGGTAGCGGAATATGACTACCACTACAACGTTCCAAATTGGATGGATAATTATTTTAGGTGTTCATATTCTTTTTTCGTGAAAAAATGTGGAAAAAAATACAAACACCTAGAATCATTCTCCATTCAATTTAGAACGTTTTAGTGGTAGTCATATTGCACTACCACAAGTGGTTCGCTCAATATATTGTAAAATGTCAGCCGGTGTACCCGCCTCCCCATCGGGCGGCCGCGCGCCCGGCCACCTTTTTGGTCCGCACAAGATGGCGGCCGGCATTAGACAGCCCGGCCGGTAGGGGTCCACGGCGATTGCTTCCCCGTGTTTACGTTACAAGCAGCCTGCGTATATATGCCTAAAGTCCGTCGTTATTGTGTGCAATACTTTCCATATCCAAGCTACCATATGCATGACGTCATAATTGTCATGAAGTATGGCCATAATTGTATGGCCATGAATGAGAAAAGAGAAACATGCCCATTTTTCGACGGATATCCATCTATCGTCCAAACAAATGTCATATTCGTTTTTACAGCTCAATTTTTTTTTTATTAATATTTTTTACAGCTCAGTATAGCCAAAATTCAACACAACTTTCAACGCGACTTTCAAGAAGAAAAAAAGAGAAAAAAGTGACCCATTCCCTTTAAAGGGGTGCTGGTGTAATGTGAGGTGCGCGGATTAGTTTATGATTGGCTGAAGGGTAACTGGAGGTTCCTGTGTGATTTTAAGGCATCTCTTTCTCTCAGCCTGGTGAGATGTGGTTTACATGTTCTGCCAGTGTCCCAAAATTTGTCAACTTGGGTGGGAAATGACACCCAAATGTGAATAATTTTCCACTCTCACTCCTCATTTTAGGAGTGAATTTTCCACTCCCAAATTATGAATGGTGGTATTCTGACATAAATATTGAATACAAATACATTATTTTAATGAAAACTACTGCTCTTCATATTCAAAACAGGAATCAATATTATTCCATTTTCTACATAATTGTGTTTTTTAGTCGCATTTTCCACTTTGACATCCAAGCAAAAAATGAATTTTGGGACACTGTTTCTGCTGGCTAAATCATGGAAGGCACTAGCGTCCTTTCCTGGCCCTGACCCTGGTTTGTACCCTGCCCTGGCCTCTGTCTGACCTCTGTTTGACCTCTGTCTGACCTCTGTCTGACCTCTGTGTGCCTGACCTTTGTCTGACCTCTGTCTGACCTCTGTCTGACCTCTGTCTGACCTCTGTCTGCCCTGTCTGACCTCTGTCTGACCTATGTCTGACCTCTGTCTGACCTCTGTCTGACCTCTGTTTGACCTCTGTCTGAGCTCTGTCTGAGCTCTGTCTGACCTCTGTCTGAGCTCTGTCTGACCTCTGTCTTACCTGTCTGACCTCTGTCTGACCTCTGTCTGACCTCTGTCTGACCTCTGTCTGACCTGTGCATGTGTGTGTGTGTGTGTGTGTGTGTGTGTGTGTGTGTGTGTGTGTGTGTGTGTGTGTGTGTGTGTGTGTGTGTGTGTGTGTGTGTGTGTGTGTGTGTGTGTGTGTGTGTGTGTGTGTGTGTGTGTGTGTGTGTGTGTGTGTGTGTGTGTGTGTGTGTGTGTGTGTGTGTGTGTGTGTGTGTGTGTGTGTGTGTGTGTGTGTGTGTGTGTGTGTGTGTGTGTGTGTGTGTGTGTGTGTGTGTGTGTGTGTGTGTGTGTGTGTGTGTGTGTGTGTGTGTGTGTGTGTGTGTGTGTGTGTGTGTGTGTGTGTGTGTGTGTGTGTGTGTGTGTGTGTGTGTGTGTGTGTGTGTGTGTGTGTGTGTGTGTGTGTGTGTGTGTGTGTGTGTGTGTGTGTGTGTGTGTGTGTGTGTGTGTGTGTGTGTGTGTGTGTGTGTGTGTGTGTGTGTGTGTGTGTGTGTGTGTGTGTGTGTGTGTGTGTGTGTGTGTGTGTGTGTGTGTGTCTGACCTCTGTCTGACCTCTGTCTGACCTATGTGTGTGTGTGTCTGACCTCTGTCTGACCCCTGTCTGACCTGTCTGGCCTCTGTCTGAAATATGTCTGACATATGTCTGACCTGCCTGACCTCTGTCTGACGTCTGTCTAACCTCAGTCTGACCTATGTCTGACCTCTGTCTGACCTCTGTCTGACCTCTGTCTGACCTCTGTCTGACTTCTGTCTGACTTCTGTCTGACCTATGTCTGCCCTCTGTCTGCCCTCTGTCTGACCTCTGTCTGACCTCTGTCTGACCTGTCTGACCTCCGTCTGACCTCTGTCTGACCTGTCTGACCTCTGTGTGTCTGTGTGTCTGTCCGTGCCACAGACACCAACGTGCTGGGGGCGGTCGGTAAGGGCGTCTACGTGCTGATGACCGGTCTGGACCTGGAGAGACTGGTCCTCGCCGCTGGTCCTGTGGGGTGAGTGGAGAGTGGAGAGTGGAGAGTGGAGAGTGGAGTGGAGAGTCGAGAGTGGAGTGGAGAATGGAGTGGAGAGTGGAGTGGAGTGGAGTGGAGAGTGGAGAGTGAGTGGAGAGTGAGTGGAGTGGAGAGTGGAGTGGAGTGGAGAGTGGAGTGGAGAGTGGAGAGTGGAGAGTGGAGAGTGGAGAGTGGAGTGTGGAGAGTGGAGTGTGGAGTGTGGAGTGTGGAGTGTGGAGTGGAGAGTGGAGTGGAGAGTGGAGAGTGGAGAGTGGAGTGGAGAGTGGAGTGGAGAGTGGAGTCGAGAGTGGAGTGGAGTGGAGAGTGGAGTGGAGTGGAGTGGAGTGGAGTGGAGTGGAGTGGAGTGGAGTGGAGAGGAGTGGAGAGGAGTGGAGAGGAGTGGAGAGGAGTGGAGAGGAGTGGAGAGGAGTGGAGAGGAGTGGAGAGGAGTGGAGAGGAGTGGAGAGGAGTGGAGAGGAGTGGAGAGGAGTGGAGAGGAGTGGAGAGGAGTGGAGAGGAGTGGAGAGTGGAGAGGAGTGGAGAGGAGTGGAGAGGAGTGGAGAGGAGTGGAGAGGAGTGGAGAGGAGTGGAGAGGAGTGGAGAGGAGTGGAGAGGAGAGGAGTGGAGAGGAGTGGAGAGGAGTGGAGAGGAGTGGAGAGGAGTGGAGAGGAGTGGAGTGTGGAGAGTGGAGTGTGTAGTGGAGAGTGGAGAGTGGAGTGGAGAGTGGAGTGGAGAGTGGAGTGGAGAGTGGAGTGGAGGAGTGGAGTGGAGTGGAGTGGAGTGGAGTGGAGTGGAGTGGAGAGGAGTGGAGTGGAGAGGAGTGGAGAGTAGAGTGTGGAGTGGAGAGTAGAGAGTAGAGAGGAGAGTGGAGTGGAGAGTGGAGTGGAGAGTGGAGTGGAGAGTGTAGTGGAGAGTGGAGTGGAGAGTGGAGAGTGGAGTGGAGTGGAGAGTGGAGTGGAGAGTGGAGTGGAGAGTGGAGTGGAGAGTGGAGTGGAGAGTGGAGTGGAGAGTGGAGTGGAGAGTGGAGTGGAGAGTGGAGTGGAGTGGAGAGTGGAGAGTGGAGTGGAGTGGAGTGGAGAGTGGAGAGTGGAGAGTGGAGAGTAGAGAGTAGAGAGTAGAGAGTGCAGAGTGCAGAGTGCAGAGTGCAGAGTGCAGAGTGCAGAGTGCAGAGTGCAGAGTGGAGTGGAGTAGAGTGGAGTGGAGAGTGGAGAGTGGAGTGGAGAGTGGAGTGGAGAGTGGAGAGTGGAGAGTGGAGAGTGGAGAGTGGAGAGTGGAGTGGAGAGTGGAGTGGAGAATGGAATGGAGAGTTGAGTGGAGAGTGGAGAGTGGAGTGTGGAGTGTGGAGTGTGGAGTGTGGAGTGTGGAGTGTGGAGTGTGGAGTGTGGAGTGTGGAGTGTGGAGTGGAGTGGAGAGTGGAGTGTGGAGTGTGGAGTGTGGAGTGTGGAGTGTGGAGTGGAGTGGAGTGGAGTGGAGTGGAGTGGAGTGGAGTGGAGAGGAGAGGAGAGGAGAGTGGAGAGTGGAGTGGAGAGTGGAGTGGAGAGTGGAGTGGAGAGTGGAGTGGAGGAGTGGAGTGGAGTGGAGTGGAGTGGAGTGGAGTGGAGTGGAGAGGAGTGGAGTGGAGAGGAGTGGAGAGTAGAGTGTGGAGTGGAGAGTAGAGAGTAGAGAGGAGAGTGGAGTGGAGAGTGGAGTGGAGAGTGGAGTGGAGAGTGTAGTGGAGAGTGGAGTGGAGAGTGGAGAGTGGAGTGGAGTGGAGAGTGGAGTGGAGAGTGGAGTGGAGAGTGGAGTGGAGAGTGGAGTGGAGAGTGGAGTGGAGAGTGGAGTGGAGAGTGGAGTGGAGAGTGGAGTGGAGTGGAGAGTGGAGAGTGGAGTGGAGTGGAGTGGAGAGTGGAGAGTGGAGAGTGGAGAGTAGAGAGTAGAGAGTAGAGAGTGCAGAGTGCAGAGTGCAGAGTGCAGAGTGCAGAGTGCAGAGTGCAGAGTGCAGAGTGCAGAGTGGAGTGGAGTAGAGTGGAGTGGAGAGTGGAGAGTGGAGTGGAGAGTGGAGTGGAGAGTGGAGAGTGGAGAGTGGAGAGTGGAGAGTGGAGTGGAGAGTGGAGTGGAGAATGGAATGGAGAGTTGAGTGGAGAGTGGAGAGTGGAGTGTGGAGTGTGGAGTGTGGAGTGTGGAGTGTGGAGTGTGGAGTGTGGAGTGTGGAGTGGAGTGGAGAGTGGAGTGTGGAGTGTGGAGTGTGGAGTGTGGAGTGTGGAGTGGAGTGGAGTGGAGTGGAGTGGAGTGGAGTGGAGAGGAGAGGAGTGGAGAGTGGAGAGTGGAGAGTGGAGAGTGGAGTGGAGTGGAGAGTGGAGTCGAGAGTGGAGTCGAGAGTGGAGTCGAGAGTGGAATGGAGAGTGGAGAGTGGAATGGAGAGTGGAGAGTGGAGTGGAGAGTCAGTGGAGAGTGGAGAGATGCAGGCCTCTGATGTGTATTACCGCCAGTGGCAGGAGGACTGTGCACGTTGTGAAAGGCGGGAGAGCTGTGTGCCTTTTTGCGTATACGTCAGGCAATCATAGTCCCATTGCTTCATTTCGATGACATTTTCCGCCGGCAGACGTCATTTTCACGTACTGAATTTTAGGCCATTGATTCTGAGATCACTCTGACGTCATTTTCTCTGGAGTATAACGTCACTTGCTCGTGACGGACGTCATTTGCTCGTCCCTGACGTCATTTTCTCGTGACTGACGTCATTTGCTCGTGACTGACGTCATTTTCTAGTGACTGACGTCATTTGCTCGTGACTATGACGTCATTTGCTCGTGACTGACGTCATTTTCTCGTGACTGTCGTCATTTTCTCGTGACTGACGTCATTTGCTCGTGACTGACGTCATTTTCTCGTGACTGTCGTCATTTTCTCGTGGCTGACGTCATTTTCTCGTGACTGACGTCATTTGCTCGTGACTCTGACGTCATTTGCTCGTGACTCTGACGTCATTTGCTCGTGACTCTGACGTCATTTGCTCGTGACTCTGACGTCATTTGCTCGTGACTGACGTCATTTGCTCGTGACTTTGACGTCATTTGCTCGTGGCTGACGTCATTTTCTCGTCCCTGACGTCATTTGCTCGTGACTCTGACGTCATTTGCTCGTGCCTCTGACGTCATTTGCTCGTGACTCTGACGTCATTTTCTCGTCCCTGACGTCATTTTCTCGTGACTCTGACGTCATTTGCTCGTGACTCTGACGTCACTGCTGTGTGTTTCCAGTATAATGCAGGCGGCGTGTGACGTCACGTTTGACTACTGCCACCAGCGGAAACAGTTCAACCAGCCGATCGGTCACTTCCAGCTGATGCAGGTCAGTCAGTGGCAGACGTCGTGGGGAAGTCAGCGATGTAGGTCAGTCAGTGGCAGGCGTCGTGGAAGTCAGCAGATGTAGGTCAGTCAGTGGCAGGCGTCGTGGGGAAGTCAGCAGATGTAGGTCAGTCAGTGGCAGGCGTCGTGGGGAAGTCAGCTGATGCAGGTCAGTCAGTGGCAGGCGTCGTGGAAGTCAGCAGATGTAGGTCAGTCTGTGGCAGGCGTCGTGGGGAAGTCAGCGATGTAGGTCAGTCAGTGGCAGGCGTCGTGGGGAAGTCAGCAGATGCAGGTCAGTCAGTGGCAGGCGTCGCGGAAGTCAGCAGATGCAGGTCAGTCAGTGGCAGACGTCGTGGAAGTCAGCAGATGCAGGTCAGTCAGTGGCAGGCATCGTGGAAGTCAGCAGATGGAGGTCAGTCAGTGGCAGGCGTCGTGGAAGTCAGCAGATGCAGGTCAGTCAGTGGCAGGCGTCGTGGAAGTCAGCAGATGCAGGTCAGTCAGTGGCAGGCGTCGTGGGGAAGTCAGCGATGTAGGTCAGTCAGTGGCAGGCGTCGTGGGGAAGTCAGCAGATGCAGGTCAGTCAGTGGCAGGCGTCGTGGGGAAGTCAGCAGGTGTAGGTCAGTCAGTGGCAGACGTCGTGGGGAAGTCAGCAGATGGAGGTCAGTCAGTGGCAGGCGTCGTGGAAGTCAGCAGATGTAGGTCAGTCTGTGGCAGGTGTCGTGGGTAAGTCAGCAGATGGAGATCAGTCAGTGGCAGGCGTCGTGGAAGTCAGCAGATGTAGGTCAGTCAGTGGCAGGCGTCGTGGGGAAGTCAGCAGATGGAGGTCAGTCAGTGGCAGGCGTCGTGGGGAAGTCAGCAGATGTAGGTCAGTCAGTGGCAGGCGTCGTGGGGAAGTCAGCGATGTAGGTCAGTCAGTGGCAGGCGTCGTGGGGAAGTCAGCAGATGCAGGTCAGTCAGTGGCAGGCGTCGCGGAAGTCAGCAGATGCAGGTCAGTCAGTGGCAGACGTCGTGGAAGTCAGCAGATGCAGGTCAGTCAGTGGCAGGCGTCGTGGAAGTCAGCAGATGTAGATCAGTCAGTGGCAGACGTCGTGGAAGTCAGCAGATGTAGGTCAGTCTGTGGCAGACGTCGTGGAAGTCAGCAGATGTAGGTCAATCAGTGGCAGGCGGCGTGGGGAAGTCAGCAGATGTAGGTCAGTCAGTGGCAGGCGTCGTGGAAGTCAGCAGATGCAGGTCAGTCAGTGGCAGGCGTCGTGGAAGTCAGCAGATGTAGGTCAGTCAGTGGCAGACGTCGTGGAAGTCAGCAGATGCAAGTCAGTCAGTGGCAGACGTCGTGGAAGTCAGCAGATGTAGGTCAGTCAGTGGCAAGCGTCGTGGAAGATGTAGGTCAGTCAGTGGCAGGCGTCGTGGAAGTCAGCAGATGTAGGTCAGTCAGTGGCCGGCGTCGTGGAAGTCAGCAGATGTAGGTCAGTCAGTGGCAGGCGTCGTGGAAGTCAGCAGATGCAGGTCAGTCAGTCGCAGGCGTCATGGAAGTCAGCAGATGTAGGTCAGTCAGTGGCAGGCGTCGTGGGGAAGTCAGCAGATGTAGGTCAGTCAGTGGCAGGCCGTTGTCACCGCCGCAGTCAACTGGCCCGTTCATACCAAGAACGACAGCCTGCAGCTCGGACGTTCCTGACAAGGCTGTGGTCAGCTGCGGCTGTCCCGGATGTCCCGGATGCGTCCCGGATGTACGTCCCGGATGCGTCCCGGCCAGACAGGAAATAGCAGCAGATATAGTTCCCAGCACTGACCACAATGCTGCCGCTGCGCCGGCGGGAAGAGCCGCCGCTGCGCCGGCAGGAAGAGGCGGCGGCGTCAGAGCGAGCCTGGAGGTGGGAGGGAGGGAAGAGGGGGCAGGGGCGTAGAAACAGGGGGCCCGGGGGTCCACACTGGAAACAATATTCACAAGGGTTGACCTTGTTTTGACTTCGTCATTATAAAAACTAACTCATATCTAGGCCAAAACTAAGCGATAATCAAGCGAAGGTTTGTGTCGCGCCAGTTCATTACTAGCTGCCTTTGTTTTTGCATTGATATTGAGTTAGTTCCCGTCGCGTTTTAGTCGTACTATTGCAAAGTTTGTATCGAGATGCTTCTGTAACGGGTTTTCGCTTCTGCATGGTTCTGCGCAATTTCGTGCAGCATTGCAACTTTTTTTCTCGATTAAAAAAAAACATTTTGGTTAATTTTGGGCCGCTGATGGAATGGAATGACATAAATGTTGAGGCTCTCTGGCTTAATCTGCAACAATGAGAGCTGCTTGCAACAATTTGCAACAATTTGCAACATTATTAAATTTTGCTCACCCCTCCCCCTCCCCCCGAGATCACCCCTCTCCCTTTCTTGAGATCAGGAATCGAAATATAACATTTTCAGAATGTTATATCCCCTTGTTTTCGAGATATTACTAAATGATGTGGTTGCAAATGCAGAATCGAACTAGACCCGTACATACATACATTGCTTGTGGTTGTGTTCGCTGCGCGTCCATTTAGCTGTAGATAGTGATGCCAATTGTGTTCCGGTAGCGTAAACTAGCTGCCATGTGTGAACCAGCTGCTAGCTGCCAGCCGGGTGGTATTCATTCTGCCAAGTTTGGCCAAGTTACGAGCAGGCATACTGATAGGAAAATACATTGTATTATTTTGACCTCGTCGGTTCAAAGGTCATATAGAGGTCACGTGGATTTCCCCTATTTCCGAAGGGTCCAACCTTGTGGAGCACTTTTACATTAGTTGTATTCCGCTAAGTCCATTAGCACAGAGGATATAAGCGAAGTTCACAAGCAATCGTGACCTTGGATGACCACAAAATATGATTCTTGAGGTTACCCGGAGCTAAAAGTGGGAAGGTATGCTTCTTTCACTTGACACTACAGGTGTACCAATGTTCATCAAAATCCGAAAGGATCGGGTACAGAAATCCTCTTTTTTGTGTGTCCAGACATGGAATGGGCTCTTTTGGGAAATAGGCAAGCACTTTTTCCCTTTTTCCCCTTTTCAGCATGCGTCGCAGCCGGTATGTGTCTGATGTGACCCATGTGAGGAGCCATACATTTACAAGTGTGCCCCCTCGGTGAGACCTGTAGTGTTTCTCCTCTTCTGAAGGGAGACTCCTGTGTACGCCCTCTTTTTAGCAAGCCTGACCTGGGTTTATCCACGCCATTTTAACACGGCACTCCTTACAGGGTAAGCTGGCGGACATGTACTGCGACACGAGCGCCTGCCGCGCCTACCTGTACAGCGTGGCGCGCGCCTGCGACCGCGGCCACGTGTCGGCCAAAGACTGCGCCGGCGTCATCCTCTACTGCGCCGAGAAGGCCACCCAGGTGGCGCTGCAGGCGGTGCAGGCGCTGGGCGGCAACGGCTACATAAATGAATACCCGGCGGGCAGGCTGCTGAGGGATGCCAAGTTGTACGAGATAGGAGCGGGAACCAGCGAGGTGCGCAGGCTGGTGATTGGCAGAGCGCTGAATGCCGAGTATAAGTAAGGTGTGGTGGTGGAGTTGTGGTGAAGATAGGTGGCGTTAGTGGTACGGTATAGGTGGCGGTACATGGCCTTAATAGGTGGCGCTGCGAGAACGATACGTGCAGCGCTACTGACGGCACGGTAGGTATAGATGGCGCTATATGTCATGTATAGGTGGCGCCACCTTTGCTTGTGGTGCTGCCAGGTAAATGACTGTGACTGTGTCATGGGCAGATATAGTATTACGTAGCATTGCTGTGCGTGCTCCGTGATTTGTCCCCGTCTCACGATTTCGATGGATTCTGACTTTACGAATGCAGTAGGAGAGTGGTATTTCCTGATGATATTGTGGTTGTGCTTGCAGCCGGGTGGTAAGGTGCAATACTATATAAAGCGTTGTGTGTTTCGTCCAATGTACGGTTTAGGTACGTGTCTAAGCGTGTTTACATTGTTAGATCTGTGCAAAATAGAGATGGTGTTTCCACACATAACCATGCTAGACTATTGTAGCAACTAGCATAGTCTAGACATTCGTCCAGACATGTGCTTGTCGAACAAGCAAACAAATAAAACATGCAGATTCAACTAAAAGGGTGTTGAAGACATGACGTCACTAAAACGATGTTTTCTCAAAAGTGTTTGGAGGAAATTTATTTTAATTTTGTGGGAGGAGGTAGAGTTGATGGGGAAGAAGGAACCGAAAATCTAGTGTCCATATATGTACGCGTTTTTGAGTTATTGAAGAAAAACGGAGGGGTGCTATTTGCAACCCACACAGCGGGTCGCGGTTTAAACTTCCGAGTTCTACGTCGGTCTATATCGCATCTGACTCTAAAAACACATAGTTTGAATCACAATATATTTACTGGCAACGACACCGTATGAACGGCGCCGTCCATGAGCTTCGGCGCCAACATAAAACACGCAACACTAACAACGCAAACACGTGTCGCGGCTCAAACAGCGTCCTACCGACTATGGCAACCATGGCAACGGGCTCTCCGGCACCGGCGACTTCACACGAGCCGTCGGATGAATGCCTTCACGCGGTTATGACGTCACACAATGCCGAATTCAGCCGATACAGTGATGAGGTTCGATTCTTGTCGAATGGAACTCTTTATAACGACTGAAATAGAAGAGTGAACGCAAAGCTAGAATCACCTGTGGGATGTGGCTATTTTTGTCGCAACACAATTGAAGGAAATAGTTAACCTTCAACATGGGGTTTTGAACTGAAATAGCAGTTTTGTAGCCCGTGTTGAGAAATCCTTATCTGCAACTTTTTTTTTGCTGAAAAGACTCCAGCCGAAGATATTTGACTTTTTGACGAAGGAATGCGGCGCATATATGATGTACCATATCGTCTGAAAGTGCCAGCACTGCATGGAGCATGCGCAGACCAATAATGCACACCATAACATTAATAATTTACGACCTTCTGTTCTGAATTGGCGCGATGTAGGACCATTTTTGAAAAAAAAAAGAAACTGTATTACAAAATATAATAAAATCGTGCTCTGAAAAATGTTCCGAAGGTGAACTATTTCCTTTAACACGCGCCCTGGAGGGGGGGGGGGGGGCGAAATCCGCCCACCCCTCCTGTTTTGTTGTTGTTGTAAATATGTCCTTATTTTACCGGGCGATGTGCATAATATTTTAGATACCTGCTTAAAAATGAACGGCGCGTTGTCTGAAGTAAAAACATAAATATCGGCAGAATATGTTTTGAGTTATAGGCCATCAAATTTTAAAAAAAAAATCAGCGCCAGACCACACATATCAGCCCTGTGCGGTTCCCGTATACCGGAAAAATGAAAGTGTTTTTGGCAATACTTGCGACTTGTTTGATGTATATTGTTGTGCTATATAGTTTCCAAGGTAATGTTAGGTCAACGAGGTCAAGTCAGGTCAAGTTCATGACAGGTCATTGGAACCGAAGTAGGGTAACTGAAAGGGTGTACTAAATGCATATGACTCATGCTTTCTGAACTCACGCTTGTGGTCCTGAGTCCATTCATACCTCGACAACTGCTAATTCGTTGTCATCCCTCATCTGATCCCGTCCTCGCCTGAGGCGGTTAAATAATGGAACCGAAGTAGGTCAACTGGAAGGTTGTCATAAATGCAAATGATTCATGCCTTCTGAACTCATACTTTGTGGTCTTGAGGTCATTCCAGACTTGTGTACGACTCAAATTTGTTTCTCTCGAACGATTCAATCACGACTCAAAATCAACATTAGTCGATTCAATCACGACTCAATGAGACCTTCATTTGTTTGCATTTGATTCAATCAAAGACTTTGAGTCTGAGTTTTCGACTCAATCGATTCAAAATGACCTTTAGGCATATCAGTCCCGACTCAATCATTTTGAATCATATAACAACTCAATCACAACTCAAACTATAACTAATGTCTACATTTGCAATTTATAACTGAGAGTGATTTGATAGTGCTGCATTTTATGTATTTTATTTATGTATGGTGAAATTGTTGATGGATATTACCTATATGGTTGAAAACTTGAAGTTTTGGAATTTGGAGGCTTCTTTCAGAGGTGCAAAAACCTCCCAACTCGCCGACCTGGGTATGTGCCAGATACGATGAAAAAATTGTGGAAACGTGACAACTATCAGCCACACAGGCTCCATTACAAAATGCCACCTAATGAAAACCGTGACAATCTGAAATGTGGCAGTACGGCAGACGGGCACATCTTTATCTAACTTTGGCAGCAAATTAGTGTGTTTCTGTTCCCAAATGTGGAATAGCGCGTGACGTCATATATCCTTAATTTTCTCTATGTTGATTGGTCCTATGCACAAAGCAGATTGCGTACTCGTCATATCTGCGCCAGAGTTCTAAGCATTCGGGGTGCTGCAATTTCCCGGCGGATTCTGTCACGCCGACGTCTTTTCCATTGAAATCGCCCATTGCTCGATCGCGAAGTCGGCGTGAAGGTGGCGGATTGTCACGCCGGAGCTGTGACAGTTGTTTAGTTATCCTGAGTGTGACAGAGAAGATGGAGCCCAGCAGCGATGGGAGAAATGCCCCAGGACCAGTGCGTGTGCCTCCATCAAGGGAGAAAATGCATTGCGGCTATCCAGGCTGTTCTTACAATGGCCAAAGACGCAGCTCCAAGCGACACAATGCCGTGATGCATCGTGGTCAAACAATCGTTTTTCAGAACAATGCTTTTGGCCATGGAGGGCGCTGGCGTGATTGGGTCTTGACGAATGTGGATGAGGTGGAGATGGACACTGATGGCCCCAACACTGACACAAGACCAGGATCATCTGAAGGTGAGATTTCATCTGGGTACATAAAAGTAATAATGATCTGTGGAACTTAATGTAGGGTAAACGGGATAGTTCAGCAATTCACCTCCCTAGTTAATGGTAGTATTGAGGTCCATAATAGAAGAAGTGTATTATTATGACAGACAGAAAAGTGGGTAATAGTTCAGTAATTCACCTCCCTAGGTTAAGGTTCTTCTTGAGGTCCCTAATAGAAGGACAGTCAGCCGACAGTATTATTATGACAAACTGAAAAGTGTACCAGTAATACCAAAGCTATGACGTCACCAATAATAACTTAATCAAACCTATGCAAACCTTACAGCAATTACTGTTGCAGAGACCCACGTTTATAATGCTCCGCTCACATTCGCTCTGCGCTGCAGCCCTACAGGGGGGGGGGGGGCTGTCACCTGTCACCCCCCAGACACCCCAGGCCATCTTATAGACAAAACCAAACCCTATGGCATAAAGAAGTAGTCTGATGTATTTAGGCCTAGCCTATTAATAATAACAGCTTCGTTGGAAGAAATATGAAAATAAGAAATAAGAAAAAATAAGAAATACGAAATATGAAATATGAAAAAACGACATTTCAACGCTGTGATGTTGAAATGTCGCTGATAAATGTTTTTTGGGTGACATCATGGCTTTGGTATTACTGGTACACTTCTGTCTGTCATAATAATACTCTCTTCTATTATGGACCTCAAGAACACCACAAACTGGGGAGGTGAATTACTGAACTATTACCAAAAAGTGTAACTGTGATGTTGAAATGTCGCTGATAAATGTTTTTTGGGTGACATCATGGCTTTGGTATTACTGGTACACTTCTGTCTGTCATAATAATACTCTCTTCTATTATGGACCTCAAGAACACCACAAACTGGGGAGGTGAGTTACTGAACTATTACCAAAAAGTGTACCAGTAATACCAAAGCCATTACGTCACCAAAACGATACATATTTAAACCTGACCTAACCTTTACAGCAATTGTGGTCGCAGGGACCCACGTTTAGAACTCTTCGCTTGCTGCGCTGCAGAACCTACCGGGGGCTGTCACCCCCCTGGACCCCCAGATTATATTGTAGTCAAAGATAACCCACTTTTCAGTCTGTCGTAATATTACTGTCAGCTGACTACTCTTCTTCTTTTAGGGACCTCAAGAATATCATAAACTGGGGAGGTGAATTACTGAACTATTACCGGGTAAACCACCCTTATTTCAGACTTCAGCTGTAAAATGAACAAATTCAGCTCACTTAATTGCTCATGACCTGATCAATTAAATGTTTTCATATTAGTCCCAAAACATTCCTGCAACACTTGTGAGTTAATTTTGTCATCAGTTTATGTTGTAGAAGCCTGATAAGGAACTGAAAAACTGAAATGCAGCATATTTTGCTTATGGTCTAAATTATCTTTGGATTTTTTGTTGTTGTAACATTGCAGGGTCAGAAACCCTGTACCAAATCGAAATTGGGTCAACATTTATTCAAGCTTCTGTGAGAGTTGAGAAGCAGCTCGCTTTCTATCAGATCATATAATTAGACCTTGAAGTTAAAAGTGTCAGTTTTTTTCCCATTTCTGGACTAGACTATGGGTAGTTACACCCAATCCTGCATTACATTTCATTTCTTTTTACTACCTATATCAATTTTAGCTGATCATCCACTTATCAGATGAGAGAACCCATGTTCACGCAACATTTCACACTTAATTTGACCATCATTTGTGGCATGTTGATACAGATTTGTGGCCATCCAGAAATAACAATAAAGTTAAGTATATCTAGCTTTCCAAAAACCTAAAACAGTGAGTTACAACAGTTTTGCATGCTTTCCTCAAGCACCCTCCCCTTCTGGATTATGTGATTATTATGTCGCACCATAAATATATGACTAGGGGCTGTAACCAATAACTTTGGGTAAAAAAATGTCTAAGGGTGAAATTGTTAATTTCAGCATTTTTGTATACTGGCATTCAATCCCAAATAACAGACATGCAGCAGGGAAAATTGTGGTTCAAGGGTTTCTCAATGTTTGTGACTTGCTCCATTTGGTACTTTAAAGCATGTTCTCTCAGATAGTCTCAACATTTCTGGAATGTTGTTATGTATAATCCAAAAATAATCAGCAAAACATGATGTGCACTGGAACATGTTGCATGTGCAGGGCAGATGAAGAATGGCTGTGTCATATTGACAAACTATTTTCTTTAAATGGGCAAAGTCCAAAGATAAAGTTGAGTTTGTTCTGCACAAGTACAGAAAGCTTGTGTTGAATTTGAAATTTTGTGAAAAAAGGAGATTGTACTCATCATAGGTTCCCAAACTGCAAGTCATACTTCCAGAGTTGTACTGAAGTGATGTGAGGTGCTGTAAAATGCTGAAATATAAGTGAAAAGATGTTTGTTGTTAACTTATAGACACTTGCTCCATGATGTGAATATTGTTGTTCAGATTGGCATTTTCCATGTTTTCCCATTTTATTTCCTGTAAGTGTTAGTTCACGCTTAAGTAACTAAAAAATCACATTGCGAATATGACTTGTGAAGCCACATGGTAACGAGGGTCACCCAGAGGGCTCATGGATTGGACATTTAAATATGTTGGAGTGCACTGTTTTAACACGCGCAGTGGAGGGGGGGGGGGGGCACTTTTGTGCCCCCTCCCCCACATGTTTTTCGTGAATAGCTCGAAAACGAAGCGCAACAGAGCGGTAGTTTTTGCGAGACATTAATGCCAACTCAATAGCGGATCGTTTGACGCAACAAAAATCGAAATCGGTCGATAAATTTTTGAGTTATATGGATTTTCAGTCCAAGATGGCGGCCAGAATCGCGGTCGGCAAATCGATATCTTCGGAACCAACAGTCGGATCGGAATGATTCAAACGCCATTCGGTAGACAATGTCAATGTTCATCCCCGAAAACAACTTTAAACACATTGCTGGTGATCTGTGACGTCACAGAGGTCAAATTCCCAAAATTGTGATATTTGGCCGGATTTGACCTTCATGACCTCGTTGGACCTTGCAGATATTGACCGAAGGTCAAGAAAATTTCAGAAATGTAGATTATCATAGCACCTACCAACCCTGTAAGTTTCATCATTCTAGCTCTCATACTTTCGGAGATCTTAGGGGGGCACTAAAATGCACCCCCCTCCACTTTGTAAACTTTAAGAGTTGGACAATTAGCATGCAATGCCAGCACTTCACTTTTTGACTGCAGGCTTGTGTGTGCTAATCAAACAACTTTGTTGCTGTATTAATATAAAGCATCATGTTTTAGCCTATTCATATAATCATTTAAGTATAAGTATCACCTTTTGTTTGCGTTCGTTTGTTCGTTTGCTCTTTTTAACTTTTGTTTTATCCTAAATGTAGAAAAGCGAGACATGATGCATTTATAACCTTCGTTTTTGTGTGCTTCTTCGTGATTGTAATGAGTAATTTTACGTCCTTGCCAGGTCGCCAAGATAGTCATATTTTGTTCCAAGCTGATGGAGCGACTTTCGTACCGCGCAAAGGGCTACGACAAGAGTGGATCCGACAAGGGGACGGCGAACACCCCCGTGGAGAGGATGCCAGATATCCGCCTGGTCGCTGACCTCCACCAGCTGGCAGTGTCCAACGCTCCTGTGCCGGTGTCAGCTTGTCTCGTGCGAGAGGCGGCAAACAGGCTGGCTGCAAGTAAGCTCGTTCCGCGCTCCGCTGTCCCGTCTGAGGTCGACATCCGGGCTGCTCTACCGCTGCTCCGCCGCCACCGCTCGTGCACCAGTCAGCAGCTGTGGAAGCTGTTGGCGAGTCGCGACCACCAGCAGAACCACCACCTTAAAGCATTCGCCGATTTTGTGACGCGCCTTTGGCTTCTGAGTCCCCCGGAGAGTGTGGTCGAGTCGATGGCAAGTATCATCGGCGAAGTGTTTGGAGATCACCGCCAGCTCAATCATGGAAACGCCGCTCAGGAGCTGGTGGTGCGGTGGAACGGACCGTCCTTGTGTCGGGCTGACCGTCTCTTGAATAGTGTCCAGCGAAGTCTCTCAGGTCAGGACACTTTCAGGTGTGTCAGGAGGAGCATCTCTATCGGACAGTCGATGGAAGGGACAGTGATATCGCGCCACAAAAAGGCCCCCGACTCTAAAGCGTGTCTGTGGAGCTTCAAATAAGTATCGTAGGAACTGAATCCAGGGTGTGCGGGACGTCCCGTTGACTCGGGGCATGAGCTCTCGAAGTTGCTTTGCGTATGTGAGTTGTTGGCTACCCCCGTCTCTGTTTTGTCGAAGCATCCCAGTGCGAAACAAATGTGTGGTCGGGACTGAAGTAAGTGGTGTTGGTGGTAACCAACACCAGTTATGGTCCTTGGATGGATTTCATTTATCATTGCCGTTTGTGACGTTTGTTGTTTTTTTTCTTACTCTAGAATGTTTCATCTTTGAGCAATATGTTTGTTATTGTTCGTCTACCATCGGCTATTGGCGCTAATTGACTGGCAATGGTGCCGGATTACTGGTCAAATGGTTTGCAATTAAAGGAATATGAAACGAAACTGGATTGTCTTGACGATTTTGCGGCCATCGAAAATTGTGAACTTGAGCTGACCAAATTAAGAATGCGTGCTCTTTTGTATGTATATAATAACAAAAAGATTCCCAAAATCGCCACTACTCTTACGCGTGTTACAGGAGTGAGGTGTACGGCGTGGCGTGAAATACGAGTTCATGAGAAGCCCCTGGGTGGGGGCATTTATGTAAAAGCCGTGTGACAGAAATCATGTATCAATGCCAAGTATGTGACAGGTGAGGAGGTTTCTGCACCTCTGGCTTCTTTTAGGCAATTGAGTCGCGAACCCGACTCAGTCAGCTCTCTAAATATTTGTTGTCGACTCAATCATGGTTTCTACCTGAGGTCTTCGATTCAATCACGACTCAAAGCCAAATCCTTAAAAATGTTAGCGACTCAATCAGTTTGAGTCGCAAAAACTGCTGGATTCATGAGTCGCGACTCAATCCGAGTTGAATCGTATACAAGTCAGATCCATTCCCACCTCGACGACTGCTAATCGGTTGTCATCTGATCCCGTCCTCGCCTGAGGCGTTTAGACAGAGAGCTGACCGCTCTCTGGTTTGTGCTGCAAACTTTGTGGTCTTGAGTCCATTGCCACCTCGACGACTGCTGATCGGTTGTCATCTGATCCCGTCCTCGCCTGAGGCGCTTAGATAACGAGCTGATTGCTATCTGACGCGATGCCAGATAGTGTGCCGGAAACGGCGGGGTTTTCCTCCTACCGCTCCAAAGAGCGACCGTGCCAGAGGGTGACCGCCCCCTCGAGAGCGACCGCCCCCCCCCCCCTCCCTCCCTCAAGAGCGCAAGGGGGAAAACCGACGCCTTCGCCAAAATCCGTATAGTTGCAAACAAACTAGTATTTGTTAGCAGCAAGCAGCAAACGTCCTGGTGGGTCAGAATAGTTGCATACGTACTAGTATAGTTGTGAACGTTCTAGGATGGATGCAACTGTCCTGACCGGTCAGGATAGTTGTATACATACTGGGCTGTCCAGTACATTTGCAACAATACTAGTACAGTTGCAATTGTACTGAAAGATTGGGCACGGCTGATTGGTGAAATCGATTATTTTTGGCGATTTTCAAACAATGCTTGTCTTGGGGTGCAATATGGTTCATGATTATATAATGTCATGATCAGTGATCACGTTACTAGGCAACAGTGGTGGTGGTACAGGTCACTGCAAAAGTATTGGTAGGTACTAGTGACTATTCAGCAAATCGCTTATATCTTCTAAACCGTTCGGAAGAATCGTTCGATATTTTGTGTGCTGGTCGCTGGCTTTGTCTACCTAAATATGAATCGCTCTTTTCTTATTTCCCAATCACCCAATTTTCTGGAATTTGCGAACAATCTTCAGAGCCATCTATCGTCTTAGTTCGTAACTTAATTCCTACATACGCCTATGATGCCCCAGCCAGCCATGACCGCACGTGGCCAATCAGCGCTCTCGAATCAGCCGCGCGACTGGGGTTGGTGGAGGTCGGCTGAATGAATGGGGCTCCTGCGTAAAGGCTAGCGCCAGGCAATTTGGTCACGTGGTTTGAACCGTGCGGGCCGGGTCAGCTAGGTCAATGCCCTCTGGGCATGACGCTCGCAGAGTGCCGAGAAGCCGCGAGTTCGGAGCCGGGCAGGCCGGGCTGGGCAGGCCGTGCCCGTAGCCTATGTCTATTTCAGGTGAACGCAATTATCGTCATCGTGTGCGTTATTTTAGCGTGCTTTGCTGACTGACAAAGACGGATTGAATAGAATGTTACGATGAACGGACAAGTAATGTAGGAAGTTGATAGATTTGTAAAGAGGCATATACGAAAGAACAAATCATAGCAATAATAACGGTGGAAGGGGGGGGGGCACCGAAGCTCTTGAAGATGTTTCAAAGAACTGTGGAAGCTACTCCAATATTGGACTATAAACCCAGTCCTAGGTGAATCAATTTTATCTGTATAAGCATTAAAAGGACACATTCCGATAAAAGTATCGTAGATATAGTTTAGACGTTTCCGTAAGGCTTTGTATTTGTGGGGTATCCCCGACCGGTGGGTAGCCCCAGACACCTTAAAATGGAATTACAATTTCTTGAAATGTATTTTTGCCTCGCCTCAAACGTTTATTAGATCCGTTTTGTAACACCTTTGCACCTATGGCGGATGGACAATCAATTCGACTTTCAGCTTATTAAATGCAAATCATTTCGGTTTTGAATATCCTCACAAGGGTATCAAAAGTTATGAGTGTTTGAGAAAATGTCAATGTTCATAATAAATGTACACCATTTCCTGAAAATCGTTGAGACATGCCAAAATATAAAACTATTAACATGAGTAGCTCATTGTGCACGAAAACGGTTTGCTTTTGTCACTCATTTAAAATAAGAGTGTGCACACCAGAAACTTGCAGCATGGAAAAACAACTAACGAGGTAATATCGACCACAATAACAAGGGTTTAGCTAACCAAATCAATGTCATTTCAATCATCGAACAAATGTATTACCCAAACAATAAGCGACAATCATAGACACGACGATAATACCTTGCAATCATTGCAATCATTGCCGACAGTGCTCACCTTTCTCTGGTAAAGGCCAATTTCCACAAACCTTAAATCTACTTTTTTCTCAACATTACCAACCTCATTATAATATGCTTGTTCGATGTTAGATGTTTTGTTTTCTCATATACGTTTTAGTTTACGTGGTATTTCTTATATGATCAATACATTTGAAGAGGCTCTTACTTGAAATATTTGATTTACACCGAAAATGTTCGCTGTGGGGAATGCCCAACTAGCTGGCAGGTAATATACTTATCGAAAGGTCTTGTGCCGCCCCAGTGTGGATACTGAATACGCCTATGATGAAGTACAACATGCCAAAAGGAACTATCTACGATCAGTAACATATTTATAGTGCTGGGTAGAAACTTGTCTGCGGTTAATATTTCTTTCCAATTTGACCTCCGTTTTTCACTAACCTGGTACCGCCTATGGCAAAAAAAGAAGATTTATAACAGTTGTTTCTAATGTCACAATCACATACCATTTCATTTATCAAAAACAAAACATAAAAAAATGGTTTTATTACGCATTTACTTCACTCCCATATTGAGTGACCTGCACACGCCTATTATTTTTTAATTTGCAAACGTCACCATCATATATCAATTTCCATTTCAATCTCTATCGATTCCTATTAGTTGTGTTAAAATCGGTCGATAAACATGAAAGGTATGTTGGATCAAAAATACCACTAAAATTTGTAGTTTTTGCCCCCCTGTTGCCTCCCTATCCAAAATTTAGATTTTATTATTATTTATAAATGTAGATCGTGTTGAGGGGAAGCAAACACCGTTTTATTTTTGAAAATCGGACGGGTAGATCTTGAGATCTCCGTGGGGGGGGGGGGGGGCGGAATCCCCCCCCCCCTGTTACAAAAAGGGGTAGCCAGGAGCCTGTTACAAATAGGGTTAACTCGAGAAAAAAACTATTTTTATTTTATTTTTGCACTCAAGACGTACAAATTATTTATAAGAAGGTACCAGAAGTTTCACGTTGATAGCGCTATTAGTTGTTCAGCTATTGAGACAATTCATCAGGGGTTAAACGCCCCCCCCCCCCCAGTCAATGGCGGGTTAAGAACGACTCCTAGTTTATCAGCTTGCTAAAGACAAAAGTTCACCTTTAACATGGGTTTTTTAACTGAGATAGCATATTTGTAGAGCAGATCGAAAAACGGGTTATGGTGAAAGAAATACCTCGCTACGCTAAGTAATTTCGGCACAGGACTAGTGGACCCCTTTTAGAAGAAGAAGTTTAATTTCCCAGAAACTTGTTGGGCGCGCGGCCGCCCGTGTTAAAGGGAAATAATTACCTTTTTCCACTAAAATGGAGTTAGCACTTGAAATCGCCAGACGAGATCAAAATATATTGTAAATTCATCACATTTTACATGAAAACTTTCCTACCGAAAGATATTTCAAGTTAAAGTTGATAAGTGTTCCACACTTTTGACGACCGGTACTTGCAAGTACTTTTGGTCCTCATCAAACTGCGGACTTTTCCAGTATTGTTTTTTTACGCAATGGAGTGGAAAATATATTGTGCGTTCTACTCGTTGTGATTATATGCCCGGCGATCTTCTAAAACTAACAGCGATTGTAAAAAGTGGCAATAAAATCGGAAGCTCATCGATGCACATCAACGACGGCATAGTTAGTGGTTGCGACCCTCAATTTTTGCAAATCGATTCATTTGTTTTCAACATTAGGAGTATTGTATAATTTGTCAGTGGCAGTATATAACACTATGCTTCATATTATCATGAAAAATAATAATTTTCCCCAAAAAACTAACAAACAATAACACAAAACTGGCAATTAAATCGGAGGCTCATCGATGCACATCGACGGCGACCTATTTAGCGTCGGCGATTTGTTTACAAAGTCATTGCCATGCTTCTCGGCGCACTTAACCATTGTGGCGAGTTGTAGCGAGTAGCGCTTTCGTTCTCCATGGCAACCAGGTATGAGCCAATGCAAAGCCAGAACGTATTCCCTTTCTGGCTTTTGATTGGCTAACGCCTGGTTGCCATGGAGACCGAAAGCGCTACTAGCGCTACTAGCGTGTGTCCGAGCAGCGCTCAGTTTGATCGGAAACGTCACAGAGCCTCCAAAAATGCCGCGCACTCGAAGTAAACAATGGTAGGGAAGGACAAATTTGTCAATGACCTTCATGAAGTACACAACGTACTTCTTTTGTATTTTTTCCAAACTTACAACTTTCAATATGGGAATAATTGTATTTAATTCTTAAATTTAAATGCAATCATTGTAAAATCATAGCGGTAGCCTAAGAAATTGTTGCTAACAAAATCAAAAGGTCATTATTTCCCTTTAAAGGATTGAGAGGCGGGTACACCGGCTGACATGTTACAATATATTGAGCGAACTACTTGTGGTAGCGCAATATGACTACCACTGCAACATCCAAATTGAATGCAAAATAATTTTAGGTGTACATATTTTTTTTCGTGGAAAAAATGTTGAAAAAATATAAACACCTAGAATCATTCTCCATTCAATTTGGAACGTTTTAGTGGTAGTCATATTACGCTACCACAAGCAGTTCGCTCAATATATTGTCAAATGTCAGCCGGTGTACCCGCCTCCCCATCGGGCGGCCGCGCGCCCGGCCGCCTTTTTGGTACCGGCAAGATGGCGGCCGGCATTAGACAGCCCGGCCGGTAGGGGTCCACGGCGATTGCTTCCCCGTGTTAACGTAACAAGCACCCTGCGTATATATGCCTAAAGTCCGTCGTTATTGTGTGCAATACTTTCCATTTCCAAGCTACCATATGCATGACGTCATAATTGTCATGAAGTATGGCCATAATTGTATGGCCATGAATGAAAAAAGAGAAACATGCCCATTTTTGGACGGATATCCATCTATCGTCCAAACAAATGCCATATTGGTTTTTAAAGCTCGAAATACCCGGTATAGCCAAATTTCAACTCAACTTTCAAGGTGACCTATTCCCTTTAAAAGGGTGCTGGTGTAATGTAAGGTGCACGGATTAGTTTCTGATTGGCAGAAGGGTAGCAGGAGGTTCCTGTGTGATTTTAATGCATCTCTTTCTCTCAGCCTGGCGAGATGTGGTTTACATGTTCTGCCAGTGTCCCAAAATTTGTCAACTTGGGTGGGAAATGACACCCAAATGTGAATAATTTTCCACTCTCACTCCTAATTTTAGGAGTGAATTTTCCACTCCCAAATTATGAATGGTGGTATTCAGACATAAATATTGAATACAAATACATGATTCAAATGAAAACTACTGCTTTTCATATTCAAAACAGGAATCAATATTAATCCATTTTCTACACAATTGTCCACTCCCATGGTCTTTTTTTGCTCGAATTTTCCACTCTGACATCCAAGCAACAATTAATTTTGGGACAATATGTTCTGCTGGCTAAATCATGGAAAGCACTAGAGTCCTGTCCTGGCTCTTGACCTGGTTTGTGCCCTGCCCTGGCCTCTGTCTGACCTCTTTCTGACCTCAGTCTGACCTCTGTCTGACCTCTGTCTGACCTCTGTCTGACCTCTGTCTGACCTCTGTCTGACCTCTGTCTGACCTCTGCCTGGCCTCTGTCTGACCTCTGTCTGACCTCTGCCTGACCTCTGCCTGACCTCTGTCTGACCTCTGTTTGACCTCTGTCTGACCTCTGTCTGACCTCTGTCTGACCTCTGTCTGACCACTATCTGACCCCTGTCTGACCTCTGTCTGACCTCTGTGTGTCTGTGTGCCTGTCCGTACCACAGACACAACGTGCTGGGCGCGGTCGGTAAGGGCGTCTACGTGCTGATGGCCGGGCTGGACCTGGAGCGACTGGTCCTCGCCGCTGGTCCCGTGGGGTGAGTGGAAAGTGGAGAGTGGAGAGTGGAGAGTGGAGAGTGGTGAGTGGAGAGAAGAGTGGAGAGTGGAGTGGAGTGGAGAGTGGAGTGGAGAGTGGAGTGGAGAGTGGAGTGGAGAGTGGAGTGGAGAGTGGAGTGGAGAGTGGAGTGGAGAGTGGAGTGGAGTGGAGAGTGGAGTGGAGTGGAGAGTGGAGAGTGGAGTGGTGAGTGAGTGGAGAGTGGAGAGTGGATTGGAGAGTGAGTGGAGAGTGGGGAGTGGGGAGTGGGGAGTGGGGAGTGGGGAGTGGGGAGTGGAGAGTGGAGAGTGGAGAGTGGAGAGTGGAGAGTGGAGAGTGGAGAGTGGAGAGTGGAGAGTGGAGAGTGGAGAGTAGAGAGTGGAGAGTGGAGAGTGGAGAGTGGAAGTGGAGAGTGGAGAGTGGAGAGTGGAGAGTGGAGAGTGGAGAGTGGAGAGTGGAGAGTGGAGAGGGGAGAGTGGAGAGGGGAGAGTGGAGAGTGGAGAGTGGAGAGTGGAGAGTGGAGAGTGGAGAGTGGAGAGTGGAGAGTGGAGAGTGGAGAGTGGAGAGTGGAGTGGAGAGTGGAGAGTGGAGAGGAGTGGAGAGTGGGGAGTGGAGTGGAAAGTGGGGAGTGGAGTGGAGAGTGGTGAGTGAGTGGAGAGTGGAGTGGAGAGTGAAGTGGAGAGTGAAGTGGAGAGTGGAGTGGAGAGTGAGTGGAGAGTGAGTGGAGAGTGAGTGGAGAGTGAGTGGAGAGTGAAGTGGAGAGTGTAGTGGAGAGTGGAGTTGAGTGGAGTGGAGAGTAGAATGGAGAGAGGAGTGGAGAGTGGAGTGGAGAGTGAGTGGAGTGGAGAGTGGAGAGTGAGTGGAGAGTGAGTGGAGAGTGAGTGGAGTGGAGAGTGGAGTGGGGAGTGGAGAGTGGAGTGGAGAGTGGAGTGGAGAGTGGAGAGTGGAGTGGAGAGTGGAGTGGAGAGTGGAGTGGAGAATGGAGTGGAGAGTGGAGTGGAGAGTGGAGTGGGAGAGTGGAGTGGAGAGTGGAGTTGAGTGAAGAGTGGAGAGTGAGTGGAGAGTGAGTGGAGTGGAGAGTGGAAAGTAGAGTGGAGAGGAGAGTGTGAGTGGAATGGAGAGTGGAGTGGAGAGTGGAGAGTGGAGTGGAGAGTGGAGTGGAGAGTGGAGTGGTGAGTGGAATGGAGAGTTTAGTAGAGAGTGAGTGGAGTGGAGAGTGAAGAGTGAGTGGAGAGTTGAGTGGAGAGTGAGTGGAGTGGAGAGTGGAGTGGAGAGTGGAGTGGAGAGTGGAGTGGAGAGTGGAGTGGAGAGTGGAGTGGAGAGTGGAGTGGAGAGTGGAGTGGATAGTGGAGTGGAGAGTGGCGTAAAGAGTGGAGTGGAGAGTGGAGCGGAGAGTGGAGCGGAGAGTGGAGTGGAGAGTGGAGTGGAGTGGAGAGTGGAGTGGAGAGTGAGTGGAGTAGAGAGTGGAGAGTGGATAGTGAGTGGAGAGTGAAGTGGAGAGTGGAGTGGAGAGTGGAGTGGAGAGGAGTGGAGAGTGGAGTGGAGTGGAGAGTGGAGTGGAGAGTGGAGTGGAGAGTGGAGTGGAGAGTGGAGAGAGGAGTGGAGAGTGAGTGAAGTGGAGAGTGAGTGGAGAGGAGAGTGAGTGGAGTGGAGAGTGGAGTGGAGAGTGGAGAGTGCAGAGTGGAGAGTGGAGAGTGGAGAGTGGAGAGTGGAGAGTGGAGAGTGGAGAGTGGAGAGTGGAGAGTGGAGAGTGGAGAGTGGAGAGTGGAGAGTGGAGAGTGGAGATTGGAGAGTGGAGAGTGGAGAGTGGAGAGTGGAGAGTGGAGAGTGGAGAGTGGAGAGTGGAGTGGAGAGTGAGTGGAGAGGGAGTGGGAGTGGGGAGTGCAGTGGAGAGTGGAGTGGAGAGTGGAGTGGAGAGTGGAGTGGGGAGTGGAGTGGAGAGTGGAGTGAGAGTGGAGAGTGGAGAGTGGAGAGTGGAGTGGAGAGTGGAGTGAAGAGTGGAGTGGAGTGGAGAGTGGAGTGGAGAGTGGAGTGGAGAGTGGAGTGGAGAGTGGAGTGGAGAGTGGAGTGGAGAGTGGAGTGGAGAGTGGAGTGGAGAGTGGAGTGGAGAGTGAGTGGAGTGGAGAGTGGAGAGTGAGTGAAGTGGAGAGTGGAGTGGAGAGTGGAGTGGAGAGTGGAGTGGAGTGGAGTGGAGAGTGGAGAGTGAGTGGAGAGTGAGTGGAGTGGAGAGTGGAGTGGAGAGTGGAGTGGAGAGTGGAGTGGAGAGTGAGTGGAGTGGAGAGTGAGTCGAGTGGAGAGTGAGTGGAGTGGAGAGTGAGTGGAGTGGAGAGTGAGTGGAGTGGAGAGTGAGTGGAGTGGAGAGTGAGTGGAGTGGAGAGTGGAGTGGAGAGTGGAGTGGAGAGTGGAGTGGATAGTGGAGTGGAGAGTGGCATGGAGAGTGGAGTGGAGAGTGGAGCGGAGAGTGGAGTGGAGAGTGGAGTGGAGTGGAGAGTGGAGTGGAGAGTGAGTGGAGTGGAGAGTGGAGAGTGGAGAGTGAGTGGAGAGTGGAGTGGAGAGTGGAGAATGGAGTGGAGTGTGGAGTGGAGAGTGGAGTAGAGAGTGAAGAGAGGAGCGGAGTGGAGAGTGGAGTGGAGAGAGGAGTGGAGAGAGGAGTGGAGAGTGGAGTGGAGAGTGGAGTGGAGAGTGGAGTGGAGAGTGGAGTGGAGAGTGAGTGGAGTGGAAAGTGAGTGGAGTGGAGAGTGGAGTGGAGAGTGGAGTGGAGAGTGGAGTGGAGAGTGGAGTGGAGTGGAGAGTGGAGTGGAGAGTGGAGTGGAGAGTGGAGTGGAGAGTGGAGTGGAGAGTGGAGTGGAGAGTGAGTGGAGTGGAGAGTGAGTGGAGTGGAGAGTGAGTGGAGTGGAGAGTGAGTGGTGTGGAGAGTGAGTGGAGTGGAGAGTGAGTGGAGTGGAGAGTGAGTGGAGTGGAGAGTGGAGTGGAGAGTGAAGTGGAGAGTGGAGTGGAGAGTGGAGTGGAGAGTGAGTGGAGAGTGAGTGGAGAGTGAGTGGAGAGTGAGTGGAGAGTGAGTAGAAGCGGAGTGGAGAGTGTAGTGGAGAGTGGAGTGGGTGGAGTGGAGTGGAGAGTGGAGTGGAGAGAGGAGTGGAGAGTGGAGTGGAGAGTGAGTGGAGTGGGAGTGAGTGGGAGTGAGTGGAGTGGGTGTGGAGGAGAGTGGAGTGGAGAGTGGAGTGGAGAGTGGAGTGGAGAGTGGAGTGGAGAGTGGAGTGGAGTGTGGAGTGGGGGTGGAGGGGAGTGAAGAGTGGAGAGTGAGTGGAGAGTGAGTGGAGTGGAGAGTGGAAGTAGAGTGGAGAGTGTGAGTGGAATGGAGAGTGGAGTGGAGAGTGGAGAGTGGAGTGGAGAGTGGAGTGGTGAGGGGAGTGGTGAGTGGAGTGGAGAGTGGAGTGGAGATGAGTGGAGAGTGAGTGGAGTGTGAGTGGAGTGGAGTGGAGTGGAGTGGAGTGGAGTGGAGTGGTGGGTGGAGTGGAGTGGAGAGTGGAGTGGAGTGTGAGTGGAGAGTGGAGTGGAGTGTGGAGTGGAGAGTGGAGTGGGGAGTGGAGTGGAGAGTGGAGTGGAGAGTGGAGTGGAGAGTGGAGAGTGGGTGGAGAGTAGAGTGGAGAGTGGTGTGGAGAGTGGAGAGTGGAGTGGTGGTGGGAGTGGAGTGGAGAGTGGAGTGGAGGTGGGTGGGAGTGGAGTGGGAGTGGAGTGGAGAGTGGTGTGGAGAGTGGAGTGGGGTGGTGTGGAGAGTGGAGTGGGTGTGGAGTGGAGGGTGGGGTGGAGAGTGGAGTGGTGAGTGGAGTGGGTGTGGGTGGTGAGTGGAGTGGGGTGTGGGTGGAGTGTGGGTGTGGGGTGGTGTGGGGGAGTGGAGAGTGGAGTGTGGAGAGTGGAGAGTGGAGAGTGGGAGTGGGGAGTGGGAGTGGGGTGGGAGTGGAGTGTGGAGAGTGGTGGTGGAGTGGAGTGGGTGGAGTGGAGTGTGGAGTGGAGTGGGTGTGGAGTGGGTGTGGAGTGGAGAGTGGGTGGGAGTGGGAGTGGAGGTGTGTGGGTGGAGTGTGGAGTGGAGTGTGGAGTGGGAGTGGAGTGGGAGTGGAGTGGGAGTGTGTGGAGTGGGAGTGGAGTGTGGTGGAGAGTGAGTGAGTGGAGAGTGGAGTGGGAGTGGAGTGGAGGTGGGTGGGAGTGGGTGGTGGGAGTGGGAGTGAGTGGAGAGTGAGTGGGTGGGTGTGTGGGTGGAGTGTGGGTGGAGAGTGGAGTGGGAGTGGAGTGGGGAGTGGTGGAGTGGGAGTGAGTGGAGTGGGGTGTGGTGGGTAGATAGTGAGTGGGGTGGGAGTGAGTGGGTGGAGAGTGTGTGGAGTGGAGAGTGGTGGAGTGGGAGAGTGAGTGGAGTGGAGAGTGGAGTGGAGGTGGGTGTGGATAGTGGAGTGGAGAGTGGTGTGGAGTGTGGAGTGGTTAGTGGATGGGAGTGGCATGGAGAGTGGAGTGGAGAGTGGAGGGAGAGTAGGTGGTGAGTGTGAGTGGAGTGGAGAGTGGAGTGGAGAGTGAGTGGAGTCGAGAGTGGTGAGTGGAGTGTGTGTGGAGAGTGGAGTGGAGAGTGGAGTGGGGTGGAGAGTGGAGGTGGAGTAGAGAGTGAAGAGAGGAGTGGAGTGGAGAGTGGGTGGTGGAGTGGAGTGGAGAGGGAGTGGAGAGTGGAGTGGAGAGTGGAGTGGAGAGTGGAGTGGGAGTGGAGTGGAGAGTGGAGTGGAGAGTGGAGTGGAGAGTGGAGTGGAGAGTGAGTGGAGTGGAAGTGAGTGGAGTGGGTGTGGAGTGGAGAGTGGAGTGGAGAGTGGAGTGGTGAGTGGAGTGGAGAGTGGAGAGTGGTGTGGAGTGTGGTGTGGAGAGTGGAGTGGTGAGTGGAGTGGGTGTGAGTGGAGTGGAGAGTGAGTGGAGTAGAGGTGAGTGGAGTGGAGAGTGAGTGGAGTGGGGAGTGGTGGTGTGGAGAGTGGAGTGGAGAGTAAGTGGAGAGTGGAGTGGAGAGTGGAGTGGAGAGTGGGTGGAGTGTGAGTGAGGTGAGTGGAGAGTGAGTGGAGGTGGTGGAGAGTGAGTAGAGAGCGGAGTGGAGAGTGTAGTGGAGAGTGGAGTGGAGTGGAGTGGAGAGTGGAGTGGAGAGAGGAGTGGAGAGTGGAGTGGAGAGTGAGTGGAGTGGAGAGTGGAGGTGTGTGGAGGTGAGTGGAGTGGAGAGTGGAGTGGAGAGTTGAGTGGAGAGTGGAGTGGAGGTGGTGTGGAGAGTGGTGTGGAGAGTGGAGTGGAGAGTGGAGTGGAGAGTGGAGTGGAGTGAAGGAGTGGAGAGTGAGTGGAGAGTGAGTGGAGTGGAGAGTGGAAGGAGAGTGGGAGTGTGAGTGGATGGAGAGTGGGAGTGGGGAGTGGAGAGAGGAGTGGAGAGTGGTGTGGTGAGTGGAGTGGGTGTGTGGAGTGGAGAGTGGAGAGTGGAGAATGAGTGGAGAGTGAGTGGAGAGTGAGTGGAGAGTGGTGTGGAGTGGAGTGGAGTGGAGTGGAGTGGAGAGTGGAGAGTGGATGGGAGTGTGGAGTAGAGAGTGAGTGGAGAGTGGAGTGGGAGTGGTGTGGAGGTGGAGTGGGGAGTGGAGTGGAGTGTGGTGTGGAGAGTGGAGTGGAGAGTGGAGAGTGGGGTGTGGTGTGGAGAGTAGAGTGGAGAGTGGGTGTAGAGTGGGTGGGAGTGTGGAGAGTGGGTGTGGGAGTGGAGGTGAGTGGTGTGGAGGTGGAGTGGAGAGTGGGTGGTGTGTGGTTTGGGAGTGGAGTGGAGAGTGGAGTGGAGAGGTGGAGTGGGGTGGAGTGGAGAGTGGAGTGGGGAGTGGAGTGGAGAGTGGGTGGAGGTGGAGTGGGAGTGGAGAGTGGAGTGGAGAGTAGAGTGGAGTGTGGAGTGGAGAGTGGAGAGTGGAGTGGGGGTGGAGAGGTGGGTGGTGGAGAGTGGAGTGGAGAGTGGAGTGGAGGTGGAGTGGAGAGTGGTTTGGGAGAGTGGAGTGGAGAGTGGAGTGGAGAGTGGAGTGGAGAGTGGAGTGGAGAGTGGAGTGGAGAGTGGAGTGGAGAGTGGAGTGGGTGTGGAGTGGGAGTGGAGAGTGCTGTGGAGTGGTGAGTGGAGAGTGGGGTGGAGAGTGGAGGTGGAGAGTGGAGAGGGTGGGGTGAGTGGGGAGTGGAGAGTGGAGAGTGGGAGTGGAGAGTGGGAGTGGAGAATGGAGTGGAGTGGAGTGGAGTGGAGTGGAGTGGTGTGGAGAGTGGAGTGGAGAGTGGAGTGGAAGTGGAGGTGGAGAGTGGAGTGGAGAGTGGAGAGGAGTGTGGAGTGGTGGAGTGGTGTGGAGAGTGGAGAGTGGAGTGGAGAGTGGAGTGGAGAGTGGAGAGTGGGGTGGAAAGTGAGTGGAGAGTGAGTGGAGAGTGAGTGGAGAGTGAGTGGAGAGTGAGTGGAGGTGTGTGGAGAGTGGGTGGAGTGGTGGAGTGGGAGTGGAGAGTGGAGAGTGGAGTGGAAGTGGAGAGTGGAATGGAGAGTGAAGTGGGAGTGGAGAGTGGAGAGTGGAGTGGAGAGTGGAGTGGTGAGTGGGAGTGGAGAGTGGAGTGGAGTGGAGAGTGGAGTGGAGAGTGGAGTGGAGAGTGGTGTGGAGAGTGGAGTGGTGAGTGGAGTGGAGAGTGGAGTGGAGAGTGGAGTGGAGAGTGGTGTGGAGAGTGGAGTGGATAGTGGAGTGGAGAGTGGAGTGGCGAGTGGGACAGTGGAAAGTGGAGAGTGGAGTGGAGAGTGGGTGGAAGTGGAGTGGAGAGTGGAGTGGAGAGTGGAGTGGAGAGTGGAGAGTGGAGTGGGAGTGGAGTGGAGAGTGGAGTGGAGAGTGGAGTGGAGAGTGGAGTGGAGTGTGGAATGGAAAGTGGAGGGGAGAGTGGAGAGTGGAGTGGAGAGTGGAGTGGAGAGTGGAGTGGAGAGTGGAGTGGAGAGTGGTGTGGAGAGTGGAGTGGAGAGTGGAGTGGAGAGTGGAGAGTGAGTGGACAGTGAGGGGAGAATTGAGTGGAGTGGGAGAGTGGAGAGTGGAGAGTGAGTGGAGTGGAGAGTGGAGAGTGAGTGGAGAGTGAGTGGAGAGTGGAGTGGAGGTGGAGTGGAGAGTGGAGTGGAGAGTGGAGTGGTGGAGAGTGGAGAGTGGAGTGGATAGTGGAGAGTGGAGTGGAGAGTGAAGAGTGGAGTGGAGAGTGGAGAGTGGAGAGTGGAGTGGAGAGTGGAGAGTGGAGAGTGGAGAGTGGAGAGTGGAGAGTGGAGAGAGGTGTGGAGAGTGGTGTGGAGAGTGGGAGTGGAGAGTGGAGAGTGGAGAGTGGAGAGTGGAGAGTGAGTGGAGAGTGAGTGGACAGTGGAGAGTGGAGTGGAGAGTGAGTGGAGTGGAGAGTGAGTGGAGTGGATAAGTGAGTGGAGTGTGGAGAGTGAGTGGAGTGGAGAGTGAGTGGAGTGGAGAGTGAGTGGAGAATGAGTGAAGAGTGAGTGGAGAGTGGAGTAGAGAGCGGAGTGGAGAGTGGAGAGTGAGTGGAGTGGAGAGTGGAGAGTGAGTACTCAAATATGGTCTTTCGATATCGACGCCAGTAGCCCTCAGCGCGTCATGAGTCGGGGTTCATAATCTCTCCCCCCCCCCCTCCACCGCGCGCAGTCATTATCACCTCGCTATCGCATGACAATGACCACCCCACGTTTATCAGTTTTATCAATTCGTTTATCAATTCGTTTATCAATTCGTTTATCAATTCGTTTATCAATTCGTTAATCAATTCGTTTATCAATTCGTTTATCAATTCGTTTATCAATTCGTTTATCAATTCATTTATCAATTTGTTTATCAATTCGTTTATCAATTCGTTTATCAATTCGTTTATCAATTCGTTAATCAATTCGTTTATCAATTCGTTTATCAATTGGAAAAGGTACTCAGTGTCCGTATGCCGACTCTAACATCCATGTTGCGTTACGCGTGCCTCCGAGAACGGTACACGGAGATTACCGGCGGTCAGTATTGCCGGCGTTAGGGACCGTTCATAAATTACGCTACTCTCAGGGGGAGGGGAGGGGGTCGCCAGCCGAAGCGTTATAGGGGGATAGTCAAAATAGCGTACCGTAATTTATGAACGGTTCCTAACATAGACAATACGTATCTGTGGGCCAAACAATATGCCCAGGTCATGCTAGGTCATGCGAGGTCATGTCGAGACAAAACAAAAACTGGAAAGTGATTACATTTTACAAACGGAAGCTACTCGCCAAATTGTAAGTCAATTGGGCCAAATAAACCCATTATCGCAAACGACATGGAAATAGCCTCGGGGCATTTCTCCGTCTCGCTTCCTTACCATACTCAAAGGGCGGTATCTCAGACAGTAAGAAGTCTTCGCCATTTTATTTTGAACATTCATAGAGGATGTTATGTTCATTCATTCAGCCAAGTTTGGCCAAGTTGCGACCAGGAAACTGATACGAATGCATTGTATTATGTTGACCTTGTCAGGTCAAAGGTCATAAAGAGGTCACGTGGATTTTCATCTCTATCTCCGAATGGTCCAACCCTGTGAACCGCATTGATATTAGTTGTATTCTGCTGAGTCCGCTAGCACAGAAGATATAAGCGTTTTATTGATATAAAGTACGCACAAATTCGTGACGTTTGATGACCTCAAAATATCACCAATTTTCACCAAACTCGGAAAGCGTCGGGTACATTTTTTTTGTTGTGGCCAAGACATGACATATGAGCCATATGACAGTGACCGCCTAGTCAGGCATGACGCAGAGACAGATATGACACAAGGCTATGATGACACAGAGACAGGGATGACACAAGGCTATGTATGACACAGAGGCAGGGATGACACAAGGCTATGTATGACACAGAGACAGACATGACACAAGGCTATGCATGACACAGAGACGGGGATGACACAAGGCTATGCATGGCACAGAGACAGGGATGACACAAGGCTATGCATGACACAGAGACAGAGATGACACAAGGCTATGCATGTCACAGAGACAGAGATGACTCAAGGCTATGCATGACACAGAGACAGGGATGACACATGGCTATGCATGACACAGAGACAGGTATGACACAAGGCTATGTATGACACAGAGACAAGGATGACACAAGGCTATGTATGACACAGAGACAGGGATTACACAAGGCTATGTATGACACAGAGACAGACATGACACAAGGCTATGCATGACACAGAGACGGGGATGACACAAGGCTATGCATGACACAGAGACGGGGATGACACAAGGCTATGCATGACACAGAGACAGGGATGACACAAGGCTATGTATGACACAGAGACAGACATGACACAAGGCTATGCATGACACAGAGACAGGGATGACACAAGGCTATTTATGACACAGAGACGGGGATGACACAAGGCTATGCATGACACAGAGACGGGGATGACACAAGGCTATGCATGACACAGAGACAGGTATGACACAAGGCTATGCATGACACAGAGACAGGGATGACACAAGGCTATGCATGACACAGAGACAGGGATGACACAAGGCTATGCATGACACAGATACAGGTATGACACAAGGCTATGCATGACACAGAGACAGACATGACACAAGGCTATGCATGACACAGAGACAGGGATGACACAAGGCTATGTATGACACAGAGACAGACATGACACAAGGCTATGCATGACACAGAGACGGGGATGACACAAGGCTATGTATGACACAGAGACAGACATGACACAAGGCTATGCATGACACAGAGACGGGGATGACACAAGGCTATGCATGACACAGAGACGGGGATGGCACAAGGCTATGCATGACACAGAGACAGGTATGACACAAGGCTATGCATGACACAGAGACAGGGATGACACAAGGCTATGCAGGACACAGAGACAGACATGACACAAGGCTATGCATGACACAGAGACAGGGATGACACAAGGCTATGCATGACACAGAGACAGGGATGACACAAGGATATGATGACACAGAGACAGGGATGACACAAGGATATGATGACACAGAGACAGGGATGACACAAGGCTATGCATGACACAGAGACAGGGATGACACAAGGCTATGTATGACACAGAGGCAGGTATGACACAAGGTTATATATGACACAGAGACAGACATGACACAAGGCTATGTATGACACAGAGACAGACATGACACAAGGCTATGTATGACACAGAGACAGGGATGACACAAGGCTATGCATGACACAGAGACAGGGATGATACAAGGCTATGCATGACACAGAGACAGGGATGACACAAGGCTATGCATGACACAGAGACAGAGATGACACAAGGCTATGCATGACACAGAGACAGAGATGACACAAGGCTATGCATGACACAGAGACAGGGATGACACATGGCTATGCATGACACAGAGACAGAGATGACACAAGGCTATGCATGACACAGAGACAGGGATGACACAAGGCTATGCATGACACAGAGACAGGGATGACACAAGGCTATGCATGACACAGAGACAGGGACGACACATGGCTATGCAAGACACAGAGACAGGGATGACACAAGGCTATGCATGACACAGAGGCAGACATGACACAAGGCTATGTATGACACAGAGACGGGGATGACACAAGGCTATGCATGACACAGAGACAGGGATGACACAAGGCTATGCATGACACAGAGACAGGGATGACACAAGGCTATGCATGACACAGAGACGGGTATGACACATGGCTATGCATGACACAGAGACAGGGATGGCACAAGGCTATGCATGACACAGAGACAGGGATGACACAAGGCTATGCATGACACAGAGACAGACATGACACAAGGCTATGCATGACACAGAGACGTTACAGCCTGAACGAACAACAGAGGTCAACAATTGGTCGTGTCTGTCTCCCCAAAAATATGTTTGCCTGATTAGGTCTCCTGAAAAATCAGGGTGTTATTTTAACCAAGCTCCATGTGCATTATGAGAGCAAGCCAAAATAGGGGATGGCAAAACCATTTCAAGGTAGTACCAGACTTCTGCCTGGATCCCAAAGTTGGATCTGGGATTCCAGTGGATTCCTCGGCATAAAATGCATGAAGATCTTGGATCCCATGTGGATCCCTCTGCGTAAAATGCATGAAGATATGGGATCCTTCTGGATCCCTCGGCTTAAAATGCTTCAGGATCTGGGATCTCAGTGGATCTCTAATTTAAACGAGCCGAAGATCAAGAAACATGCAGGGACTGACATCAAAATTTGTGGTCTCTATTTTCCATATGTAGTATATACTATGTAGATAATTAGTACCTGCAAATTACCTTGTACCTATTAACAAACATAGAGATTGTAATGAATTCTCTCATGTGATAAAATTAGCAAGAAGTAGGCACTTTCCGGCGTGCCTGGACCCCGAAGTTGGATCTGGGATCCCATTGGATCCCTTGGCATAATATGTCAGGATCTGGGATCTTTGTGGATCCCTCGGCTTATGGTGTACCTGGATCTGGTACACCATAAGCCGTGGGATATGTGCCTGAATGCCGGGGTCCATGCACATGTCTGGTACCTACTGGCTACTATAAACCTACTGGCTTCCTACTGGTACTACCCACTACATAGTTACTGGGCAGGTCCAAGGAAAGCCATTTTCTCACGCTGTTCACATTCTCCAAATCATAGCCAAGTTATGAAGTTATGAAGCATAATTGGTACCCCATTATCACGTACTCAATCTAATTCCATCAGCCTATGAAATGCAACCATTTTGTGTGTGTGTGGAATGATGTTAATTTTATTAGGGCAATGTCAGCAGTGCTATATTTTAAGTTCGCGACAGACGATGGCCTCAAAACCCTGAGCCAACATGGCTTAGATTAGATAACACTGTGGCGCCACTGCCCGAGAGGCTACAGCATACAGACACAGATTACATTAGATAGTCGATAGTGAGGACGCTCAACACTGCCGGGGCAGTCGCGGAGACTGACTGCACTCGTCAGGTGTCTGTACAGTGAACAGTGCCAGGTGTCTGTACAGACTACCGTGAACAGTGTCGGCTGTGTCAACAGTGACAGTGGACAGTGTCAGAGGCCTCTGCACAGTGGACAACTTCAGTTGTAAGAACAGTGAACACAATGCCAGAACTGTCAGAATTCTGCACAGAGAACAATGCCAGATGTCTGCAAAGTGAACAGCGTCCGACCCAGTGAACAGCGTCCGACCTCCGTCCAGTGAACCTCAGCGCAGTGAACACAGCGGGAGTCGTACAGCCATGTCGAGGCCAGGCCGGCCGGCGGGTGGTGGCGGCAGTGAGGCGGCGGCGGCACTGCGGGATCCGAATGTGACTCAGTTGCTGCACTTGTGCGGGGATCATATTGACCTGGTAGTTGATCATGCGTTGCAATATATGTGCAGAGATGATGCAACATACATGTTCATTCAAAATCAGCTGAACGAACAAGAAGGGAACGTCAGTCGGCTGATGTACCGGCCGCTGGAGCGTGCACTGCAGATCCGCTATGCCGACTGTCAGTGTTCTCCATTCAGCCGCATGGTGATGAAAAGCGCTGTCGTATCCGGCAGCATGGCAGAGGGACTAGAGAACCCCCCACGACTACCGAAGTACCAATCAACCTCAGACGTGGACACGATGATTGAGCTGGGTCCTGTGCACTTTACTTTTCCCGGCACTGAGGGAACCACCCCAGTGGAGGACACTGCTGCAGGACCGACAAGAGCCACCACTGCCGATCCGAGGGATCAAGGCAGCGACCCGGCACCGCGGCTGGTGATCGTCGGGACTGAGATCCCCGGTTTCGTGCTGGTGCTGCAGGAGCGGAAAGACGACTGTCCGCACCAGGAGCAACGGCCGTTCAAAGCTGAAGCTGTGACTCAGTTCCTTAGCGACTACCAACTTGTGACTAGAGGAAAAGGCATAGAACAAAGTGGCACCAATGGGCCTGCCTGCTCCTATTCACAGACAACAAATGAAATTAACGGTGTAAATGACTTTGATGAAGTGCCCTGTCTGCACGTACCCGTCTGGTGGTTCTCCGATGAATTCTTTACTCGCCATCGCAGACACAACTGGCCACCGGAGGCCCTGCGAGACAACATCAGGCGGTACGGCTTACACCTTGTGCCGGTTGGCGCTCCAGGGAGCACCACAAAGCAGTTACAGTTTCGCCTGTCCTTCTCTCGGGCAGAGGTGGTGATCGCCTCCCATCTGACGGAGGTGCAGAAGTGTGCTGTTATAGCCTTCAAGGTGTGCAAAGCAGCTCTCGGAGAAGAAGGCAAAGTGTTGAAGTCTTACTTCGTCAAGACAGCGCTGCTATGGCTTTGTGAGCAAACGCCAGCAGAGGATTGGACGGGCGGCACTCAGGGCGTCCTGCAGCTGTTGGACTATCTCGACAAAGCTGTCAGCACAGGCAATCTGCCGTGCTTCTTCTGGAGCCGCATCAATCTGTTTCGGTTTGCCAGTCGTGATGACAAGAAGGCCATGAAGAAAACGCTGGGAAACATCCGGCAGCACTTGATGAGACTTCTGGCTCATGAGGTGTGCGTACGGGACCCTCACCTGCGAGATATGCTGACACGCGAGACCAGGCGGCTGACGGAGCGCCAGCTGTGCGTCTGTCTGACACGCCGGTTGATCATAGTGGGTGTGGTGAATAGCATGGTAGCGCATACAGAAATGGCCACCACACGCTATCTGAAAGAGCTGCTCCCCGTGCTTCTACCATCATATACACAAGATGACGTCACCAGCCTGCTCCGCATCAAGAGACACTGGTACTCCGTGCAGAGACACCTGTACCAGGCGCTAACTGTGGCCCCGGCAGACGTGGCCTCACAAGTTCGCTTCTCTGCCAGCGGTGGTTGCGGCTTCGTCTGGGATGCAGCTCCTCTGCTGGGTCTTCTCACTGAAGATGACCTAAAAGTGCTGCCGGGGGATCCAGACGCCGTGCGGGCCTGGCTGAGACGCCAGCACCAGCTGCCGGAGACCGAGCGTCCGGCTGGTCTGCCCGCTGACCTGAGGTCACCACGGGACCTCTGTGACCTGCTGCTGAACATCCCTCTGCTGACGTGGGTTATCAGGGAGAGTGTACCCAGCAGGTGGGCTCACTTTCAGAAGGCAGTAGCTGAAGGGGCAAGTATAATAACACATCACGTGTCTACCGTAGAGCAAGCAAGACATACCACGCTGCGTAATTCAGCACGTTGGAGAGAGTTGGCTGAACTTCTCCACGCCGAGCTTGGTATGGATCGGCAGACAGCTCTGCAGACGGCGTGCCGAGTCGGGGTGGAGCTACGGCAGCTCTGTGACGATCCTGAGACGCTCGCAGAGCACAGGAGGATTCGTCACTCCCTCCCGGACTCCTGGAAACTGAGGCACTTGGCGTTCGGCGGCTCTGGCTAAGGTGTGGACCCAGCGGTACTTCGCGTTCGACAGCTCTGGCTGAGGTGGGGACCCTGCAGCACTTCGCGTTCGGCGGCTCTGGCTGAGGTGTGGACCTTGCGGTACTTCGCGTTCGACGGCTCTGGCTGAGATGGGGACCCTGCGGCACTTCGCGTTCGGCGGCTCTGGCTGAGGTGGGGACCCTGCGGCACGTCGCGTTCGGCGGCTCTGGCTGAGGTGGGGACCTTGCGGCACTTCGCGTTCGATAGCTCTGGCTTAGGTGTGGACCCTGCGGCACGTCGTGTTCGGCGGCTCTGGCTGAGGTGGGGACCCAGTGGTACTTGGCGTTCGGCGGCTCTGGCTGAGGTGGGGACCCTGCGGTACTTGGCGTTCGGCGTCTCTGGCTGAGGTGGGGACCCAGTGGCACTTCGCGTTCGACGGCTCTGGCTGAGGTGGGAACCCTGCGGTACTTCGCGTTCAACAGATCCCTGAGGTGTAGCGATGGTGGTAACCTGAGACTGTCGTTCCCACACCAAGTGGGGAAAATTCTCATAGTATTAACGATCAAGGAACTCCCTACCGTCTGTTTTGTTTGTGGGATTGGCACTTGTTGCTTGTATCAACCAGGCATTGGAAGTTGTTTGGACACAGGTTAGAGATAGGTATGGGCTTAATCACGAAGTTGTTGTTGGTAGCTGCATATAGAGCGTTTGAGGACAGTCTTGCTCCATTGTGGATCATCAGCGACTTGAGGGCCCGTGAACATTGCTTGTGGTTTTGTTTGCTGCGCGTCCATTTAGCTGTAGATAGTGATGCCAATTCAAATTGTGTAGCTGTGGATAGTGATGCCAAATGTGTAGCTGTAGATAGTGATGCCAATTGTGTAGCTGTAGATAGTGATGTCAATTGTGTAGCTGTAGATAGTGATGTCAATTGTGTAGCTGTAGATAGTGATGCCAATTGTGTAGCTGTAGATAGTGATGCCAATTGTGTAGCTGTAGATAGTGATGCAAATTGTGTAGCTTTAGCGTAAACCAGCTGCATTCACTGTGAGTGTTATTATTCAATTACAGGCGCGGATCCAGGGGGAGGGGTGCTAGCCCCCCCCCCCCCCGATCACGAGTCGAGCCATGTCGCGCCCGCCAAGCGCGCCAATAGGGCGCAACTTTTGTATGTCGAGCCCCACCTGACCTACATCCTGGATCCGCGTCTGCATGGAGCAGTTCCACTTCAATTACATGCTTCGTTTATCATGTATGTGAGTCATTCATACGCCTGAGGGACTAACCTAGGGGTAGGTCTCGCACGAAGAGTTGAAATGACCAGCTGTTCATGTTATACTCCGATGATTTTGATAGAGCATTTATGTATGTATTTAGGGTGTTATTTGGCACAGCTGTTTGGCCATAAATTACCCACATGGTCCGAATTTTGTTTACCTCGTGTCGTCTCAGGTCAGGCCAACAGGGTCAAGTGACCCCAACTCTAAAACATTTTCGGTCGTGCTACAGTCAAAATGATTGACCGAACGGTTTGAAACTCACAGGATGTCATCAGGTGATAAGTACCTACAAACGTATATCTCAATTTTGTATATCGGTAACCTAAGGTCACGCCGATTCGATGAGTCGTGACCTCCCAATTATACGTCAATGGGGAGACACTAAAACACGTATGAATCCATAGGAAATTGATCAATTTGACCATTTTTCACCAGATCCACCACTCTTGTACCAAATACAAAGCCCTGTCACATTTATGTCCTTTGACCTCTACGAGGTCAACTCAGATGACGCCCAGGTCACGTATGGTTTTTCTTCAGTAACTTGACCCAATCAAGGTAGAACATGGTAGCTGTCTGGACAGGCACATGACAGCCGGTGTCACCCCTGTCAGATATGGCAGCTGTCAGTACAGGCACATGCCAGCGGGTGTCAACTCTGTCAGATATGGCATCTGTCAGTGCAGGCAGATGGCAGCGGGTGTCAACTCTGTCAGATATGGCATCTGTCAGGGCAGGCACATGACAGCCGGTGTCACCCATGTCAGATATGACAGCTGTCAGGACAGGTTGATGGCAGCGGATGTCACCTATGTCAGATGACAGCTGTCAGGACAGGCAGATCGGAAATGGAAGATGGCAGGTAGAAAGAGACACAGACCTAGATAGATATTGCCGCTGACACCACCGCAGTCAGCTGGCCCGTTCATACCAAGAACGACAGCCTGCAGCTCGGACGTTCATACCAAGAACGACAGCCTGCAGCTCGGACGTTCATACCAAGAACGACAGCCTGCAGCTCGGACGTTCATACCAAGAACGACAGCCTGCAGCTCGGACGTTCATACCAAGAACGACAGCCTGCAGCTCGGACGTTCATACCAAGAACGACAGCCTGCAGCTCGGACGTTCATACCAAGAACGACAGCCTGCAGCTCGGACGTTCATACCAAGAACGACAGCCTGCAGCTCGGACGTTCATACCAAGAACGACAGCCTGCAGCTCGGACGTTCATACCAAGAACGACAGCCTGCAGCTCGGACGTTCATACCAAGAACGACAGCCTGCAGCTCGGACGTTCATACCAAGAACGACAGCCTGCAGCTCGGACGTTCATACCAAGAACGACAGCCTGCAGCTCGGACGTTCATACCAAGAACGACAGCCTGCAGCTCGGACGTTCATACCAAGAACGACAGCCTGCAGCTCGGACGTTCATACCAAGAACGACAGCCTGCAGCTCGGACGTTCATACCAAGAACGACAGCCTGCAGCTCGGACGTTCATACCAAGAACGACAGCCTGCAGCTCGGACGTTCCTGACAAGGCTGTGGTCAGCTGCGGCTGTCCCGGATGTCCCGGATGCGTCCCGGATGTACGTCCCGGATGCGTTCCGGATATACCGGCCAGCCAGGAAGTAGCAGCAGATATAGTTCCCAGCACTGACCACAATGCCGCCGCTGCGCCGGAGGGAAGAGCCGCCGCTGCGCCGGCAGGAAGAGGCGGCGGCGTCAGAGCGAGCCTGGAGGTGGGAAGGAGGGAAGAGGGGGCAGGGGCGTAGAAACAGGGGCCCGGGGGTCCACATTGGAAACAATATTCATAAGGGTTGACCTTGTTTTGACTTCGTCATTATCAAAACTTACTCATATCTAGGCCAATACTAAGCGATAATCAAGCGAAGGTTCGTTTTGCGCCAGTTCATTACTAGCTGCCTTTGTTTTTGCATTGATATTGAGTTAGTTCCCGTCGCGTTTTCATCGTACTAAAGTAAAGTTTGTATCGGGATGTTTCTGTAACGGGTTTTCGCTTCTGCAAGGTTCTGCGCAATTTCGTGCAACATTGCAACTTTTTTTCGAAATTTTTGAAAACTTTTTTTGGTTAATTTTGGGCCGCTGAATGGAATGCCATAAAAGTTGATGCTCTCTGGCTTAATCTGCAACAATGAGAGCTGCTTGCAACAATTTGCAACAATTTGCAACATTATTAAATTTTGCTCACCCCTCCCCCTCCCCCCGAGATCACCCCTCTCCCTTTCTTGAGATCAGGAATCGAAATATAACATTTTCAGAATGTTATATCCCCTTGTTTTCGAGATATTACTAAATGATGTGGTTGCAAATGCAGAATCGAACTAGACCCGTACATACATACATTGTTTGTGGTTGTGTTCGCTGCGCGTCCATTTAGTTGTAGATAGTGATGCCAATTGTGTTCCGGTAGCGTAAACTAGCTGCCATGTGTGAACCAGCTGCTAGCTGCCAGCCGGGTGGTATTCATTCTGCCAAGTTTGGCCAAGTTACGAGCAGGCATACTGATAGGAAAATACATTGTATTATTTTGACCTCGTCGGTTCAAAGGTCATATAGAGGTCACGTGGATTTCCCCTATTTCCGAAGGGTCCAACCTTGTGGAGCACTTTTACATTAGTTGTATTCCGCTAAGTCCATTAGCACAGAGGATATAAGCGAAGTTCGCAAGCAATCGTGACCTTGGATGGCCACAAAATATGACCCTTGAGGTCATCCGAAGCTAAAAGTGGGGTGTATGCTTCTTTCACTTGACACTACAGGTGTACCAATGTTCATCAAAATCCGTAAGGATCGGGTACATATTTTTTTTTGTGTGTGGCCAGACATGAAATGGGCCCTGGGCAAGCACTTTTTCCCTTTTTCCCCTTTTCAGTATGCGTCGACAGCCGGTATGTGTCTGAGGTCGACAGCCAGTATGTGTCTGATGTCGACAGCCGGTATGTGTCTGATGTCAACATGTGTCTATGAATCTGATGTCGACAGCCGGTATGTGTCTGATGTCGACAGCCGGTATGTGTCTGATGCCGACAGCCGGTATGTGTCTGATGTCGACAGCCGGTATGTGTCTGAGGTCGACAGCCAGTATGTGTCTGATGTCGACAGCCAGTATGTGTCTGATGTCGACCAACATGGCTTAGATAGCACTGTGGAGCCTCTGCCCGAGAACAGCACACAGACACAGATTAGATTAGATAGTCGATAGTGAGGACGCTCAACACTGCCGTGTCAGTTGCGGAGACTGATCGCACTCATCAGGTGTCTGTACAGTGAACAGTGCCAGGTGTCTGTACAGACTACAGTGAGCAGTGTCGGGTGTGTCAACAATGACAGTGGACAGTGACAGTGGACAGTGTCAGAGGTCTGTACAGTGGACAACTTCAGTTGTAAGAACAATGAACACAATGCCAGAACTGTCAGAATTATGCACAGAGAACAATGCCAGACGTCTGCAAAGTGAACAGCGTCCGACCCAGTGAACAGCGTCCGACCTCCGTCCAGTGAACCTCAGCGCAGTGAACACAGCGGGAGTCGTACAGCCATGTCGAGGCCAGGCCGGCCGGCGGGTGGTGGCGGCAGTGAGGCGGCGGCGGCACTGCGGGATCCGAATGTGACTCAGTTGCTGCACGTGTGCGGGGATCATATTGACCTGGTAGTTGATCATGCGTTGCAATATATGTGCAGAGATGATGCCATATACATGTTCATTCAAAATCAGCTGAAAGAACAAGAAGGGAACGTCAGTCGGCTGATGTACCGGCCGCTGGAGCGTGCACTGCAGATCCGCTATGCCGACTGTCAGTGTTCTCCATTCGGCCGCATGGTGACGAAAAGCGCCGTCGTATCCGGCAGTAGGGCAGAGGGACTATATAACCCCCCACGACCACCGAAGTACCAATCTACCTCAGACGTGGACACGATGATTGAGCTGGGTCCTGTGCACTTTACTTTTCCCGGCAGTGAGGGAACCACCACAGTGGAGGACACTGCTGCAGGACCGGCCGCAGCCACCACTGCTGATCCCAGGGGTCAGGACAGCGACCCGGCACCGCGGCTGGTGATCACCAAGACTGAGATCCCCGGCTTCGTGCTGGTGCTGCAGGAGCGGAGAGACGACTGTCCGCATCAGGAGCAACGGCCGTTCAAAGCTGAAGCTGTGACTCAGTTCCTTAGCGACTACCAACTTGCGACTAGAGGAGAAGACATGGAACAAAGTAGCACCAATGGGCCTGCCTGCTCCTATTCACAGACAACAAATGCAAGGTATGGTATATCTGATTTTGATCAAGTGCCCTGTCTGCACGTATCCGTCTGGTGGTTCTCCGATGAGTTTTTTACTCGCCACCGCAGAAACAACTGGCCACCGGAGGCCGTGCGAGACAACATCAGGCGGTACGGCTTACACCTGGTGCCGGTTGGCGCTCCCGGGAGCACCACAGAGCAGTTACAGTTTCGCCTGTCCTTCTCTCGGGCAGAGGTGGTGATCGCCTCCCATCTGACAGTTTTGCAGAAGTGTGCTGTTATCGCCTTCAAGGTGTGCAAAACAGCTCTCGGAGAAGAAGGCAAAGTGTTGAAGTCTTACTTCGTCAAGACAGCGCTGCTATGGCTTTGTGAGCAAACGCCAGCAGAGGAATGGACAAGCGTCACAAAAGGCGTTCTGAAGTTGTTGTACTATCTGGACAAAGCTCTCAGCACAGGCAACCTGCCGTGCTTCTTCTGGAGCCGCATCAATCTGCTTCGGTTTGCCAGTCGAGATGACCGAAAGGCCATGAAGAAAGCGCTGGGAAACATCCGGCAGCACTTGATGAGACTTCTGGCTTATGAGGTGTGTGTACGGGAGCCTCACCTGCAAGATATGCTGACACGAGAGACCAGGCGGCTGACGGAGCGCCAGTTGCGCGTCTGTCTGACACGCTGGCTGACCATAGTGGGTGTGGATAATAGCATGATAGCGAATACAGGAATGTCCACCACAGGCTGTCTGACAGAGCTGCTCCCCGTGCTGGTACGATCATATACACCAGATGACGTGGCCAGCCTGCTCCGCATCATGAGACACTGGTACTTCGTGCAGAGACACCTGTACCAGGCGCTGACTGTGGCCCCGGCGGACGTGGCCTCACAAGTTCGCTTCTCTGCCAGCGGTGGCGGCGGCTTCGTCTGGGATGCAGCTCCTCTGCTGGGTCTTCTCCCTGAAGATGACCTAAAAGTGCTGCTGGGGGATCCAGACATCGTGCGGGTCTGGCTGAGACGCCAGCACCAGTTGCCGGAGACCGAGCGGCCGGCTGGTCTGCCCGCTGACCTGAGGTCACCACGGGACATCTGTGACCTGGTGCTGAATATCCCACTGCTGACGTGGGTTCTCAGGGAGAGTGTACCCAGCAGGTGGGCTGACTTTCAGAAGGCAGCAGCTGAAAGGGTAAAGCTACTAACACATAACGTATCTACCGTAGAGCAAGCAACACATAACACGCTGCTTTATTCAGCACGTTGGATAGAGTTGGCTGAACTCCTCCACGGCCAGCTCGGTATGGATCGGCAGACAGCTCTGCAGACCGCCTGCCGAGTTGGGGTGGAGCTGCGGCAGCTCTGTGACGATCCTGAGACGATCGCCGAGCAGAGGAGGATTCTTCACTCCCTCCCGGACTCCTGGAAGCTGAGACACTTGGCGTTCGGCGGCTCTGGCTGAGGTGTGGACACTGCAGCACGTCGCGTTCGGCGGCTCTGGCTGAGGTGTGGACCCTGCGGTACTTGGCGTTCGGCGGCTCTGGCTGAGGTGTGGACCCTGCAGCACATCGCGTTCGGCGGCTCTGGCTGAGGTGTGGACCCTGCAGCACGTCGCGTTCGGCGGCTCTGGCTGAGGTGTGGACCCTGCAGCACGTCGCGTTCGGCGGCTCTGGCTGAGGTGTGGACCCTGCAGCACGTCGCGTTCGGCGGCTCTGGCTGAGGTGAGCACCCTGCGGTACTTGGCGTTCGGCGGCTCTGGCTGAGGTGGGGACCCAGCGGTACTTGGCGTTCGGCGTCTCTGGCTGAGGTGAGCACTCTGCGGTACTTGGCGTTCGGCGTCTCTGGCTGAGGTGAGCACCCTGCGGTACTTGGTGTTCGGCGGCTCTGGCTGAGGTGGGGACCCAGCGGTACTTGGCGTTCGACAGATCCCTGAGGTGTAGCGATGGTGGTAACCTGAGACTGTCGTTCCCACACCAAGTGGGGAAAACTATCATAGTATTCACGATCAAGGAACTCCCTACCGTCTGTTTTGTTTGTGGGATAGGCACTTGTTGGGACACAGGTTAAAGATAGGTATGGGCTGAATCACGAAGTTGTTGTTGGTAGCTGCATATAGAGCGTTTTAGGACACTCTTGCTCCATCGTGGATCATCAGCGACTTGAGGGCCCGTGAACATTGCCTGTGGTTCTGTTTGCTGGGCGTCCATATAGCTGTCGATAGTGAAGCCATTTCAAATTGTGTAGCTGGGGATAGTGATGCAAATTGTGTAGCTGTAGATAGTGATGCCAATTATATTCTGGTAGATAGTGATGCCAATTCAAATTGTGTAGCTGTATATAGTGATGCAAATTGTGTTCCGGTAGCGTAAGCCAGCTGCCAAGTGTGGCAAATTCATTCTGCCAAGTCTGGCCAAGTTACGAGCAGGCATACTGATAAGAAAATACATTGTATTATTTTGACCTCGTTGGGTCAAAGGTCATATAGAGGTCACGTGGATTTTCACCCCATTTCCGAATGGTCCAACCCTGTTTAGCACTTTTACATTAGTTGAATTCCGCTAAGTCCAATAGCACAGAGGATATAAGCGAAGTTCGCAAGCAATCGTGGCCTTGGATGACCACAGAATATGACCTTTGTTGTCACCCGGAGCTAAAAGTGGGTGTGTATGCTTCTCAAGGGCAGATTCAGGATATTTTAGGAGGGGTGGCCGCAGGCCAATTTAGGGGCGCCTTCCAAAAATCTAGGGGCGCCTTCCAAAGAAAGGGCGTCGTTACTGACCGAAAGGGCGCCGTCACTGGCCTGAAGGGCGCCGTCAATGGCCGAAAGGGTGCCGTCAATGGCCGAAAGGGCGCCTTCACTGGCCGAAAGGGCGCCATCACTGGCTGCAAAGGGCGCCGTCACCGGCCAGAAAGGCGCCTCGGTTCAAAAGGTCCAGGTCATGACCTGTATGACCTGATACTCGGTAAGTTACTTTCAACAGGGCGTCCAAGCGGTCCATAGGGACGCAGCGTGCTCACGGGCTGTCCATCGCCGGGCGCCTGGCGGCGCCCGGCGGCAGACAGCCCGTGGGGTGCCCTTCTGGCTGGGGGGGGGGGGAGCGACCGCTGCGGCCGCCCCCTGGATCTACTCCTGAATTGCTTCTTTCACTTGACACTACAGGTGTACTAATTTTCATCAAAATCCGAAAGGATCGGGACCAGAAATCCTCTTTTTTTGTGTGGCCAGACATGAAATGGGCGCTAGGCAAGCGCTTTTTCCCTTTCTCCCCTTTTCAGCATGCGTCGACATCTGGTATGTATCTGATGTGACCCATGTGAGGAGCCATACATTTACAAGTGTGCCCCCTCGGTGAGACCTGTAGTGTTTCTCTTCTTCTGAAGGGAGACTCCTGTGTACGCCCTCTTTTTAACAACCCTGACCTGGGTTTATCCACGCCATTATAACACGGCACTCCTTACAGGGTAAGCTGGCGGACATGTACTGCGACACGAGCGCCTGCCGCGCCTACCTGTACAGCGTGGCGCACGCCTGCGACCGCGGCCACGTGTCGGCCAAGGACTGCGCCGGTGTCATCCTCTACTGCGCCGAGAAGGCCACCCAGGTGGCGCTGCAGGCGGTACAGGCGCTCGGCGGCAACGGCTACATCAATGAGTACCCGGCGGGCAGGCTGCTGAGGGACGCCAAGCTGTACGAGATAGGAGCGGGAACCAGCGAGGTGCGCAGGCTGGTGATCGGCAGAGCCCTGAATGCCGAGTATAAGTAAAGTGTGGTGGTGGAGTTGTGGTGAAGATAGGTGGCGCTGGTGGTACGGTATAGGTGGCGCTACATGTCCTGTATAGGTGGCGCTGCGAGAGCGTTACGTGCTGCGCTACTGACGTTCCTGTAGGTATAGATGGCGCTGTATGTCATGTATAGGTGGCGCCACCTTTGCTTGTGGTGCTGCCAGGTAAATGACTGTGACTGTGTCATGGGCAGATATAGTATTGCGTAGCATTGTTGTGCGTGCTACGCGATGTGTCGCCGACTCACGATTTCGATGGATTCTGACTTTACGAATGCAGAAGGAGAGTGATATTTTCTGAGAATATTGTGGTTGTGCTTGCAGCCGGGTGGTAAGGTGCAATACTATATAAAGCGTTGTGTGTTTCGTCCAATGTACGGTGTAGGTACGTGTCTAAGCGTGTATGCATTGTTAGATCTGTGCAAAATAGAGATGGTGTTTCCACACATAACCATTCTAGACTATTGTAGCAACTAGCATAGTCTAGACATTCGCCCAGACATGTGCTTGTCGAACAAGCAAACACATAAAACATGCAGATTCAACTAAAAGGGTGTTGAAGACATGACGTCACTAAAACGTTGTTTTCTCAAAAGTGTTTGGAGGAAATGTATTTTGCCTTTGTGGGAGGGGCTAAAATTGATGGGGGAGAAGGTACCGAAAATCTAGTGTCGATATATATACGGGTTTTTGAGTTATTAAAGAAAAAACGGAGGGGTGCTATGTTTTTCACACTCCCAGCGGGTCGCGGTTTAAACTTCCGAATCCTACGTTTGTCTATATCGCATCCGACTCTAAAAACACATAGTTTGAATCACAATATATTTACTGGCAACGACACCGTATGGACGGCGCCGGCCATGAGCTTCGGCGCCAACATAAAAAACGCAACACTAACAACGCAAACACGTGTCGCGGCTCAAACAGCGTCCTACCGACTATGGCAACCATGGCAACGGGCCCTCCGGTACCGGCGACCTCACTCGAGCCGTCGGATGAATGCCTTCACGCGGTTATGACGTCACACAATGCCGAATTCAGCCGATACAGTGATGAGGTTCGGTTCTTGTCGAATGGAACTCTTTATAACGACTGAAATAGAAGAGCGAACGCAAAGTTAGAATCACCTGTGCGATGTGGCTTTTATTGTCGCAACATAATTCAAGGAAATACATAGTTCACCTTCAACATGGAGTTTTGAACTGAAATAGCAGTTTTGTAGCCCGTGTTGAGAAATCCTGATCTGCAACTTTTCTTGTCTTAAAAGTCTCCAGCAGAAGAAATTTGACTTTTTGACGAAGGAATGCGGCGCATATATGATTTACCGTACCGTCTGTAAGTGCCAGCTCTGCCAGGGAGCATGCCCAGACCAATAACTCACACCATAAAATTAATAATTTACCACCTTCTGTCCGGAATTGGCGCGATGTAGGACCATTTTTGAAAAGAAAAAAAGAAACTGTATTACAAAATATAATAAAATCGTGTTCTGAAAAATGTTCCGAAGGTGAACTTTTTCCTTTAACACGCGCCCTGGAGGGGGGAGGGGCGAAATCCGCCCACCCCTCCTGTTTTTGTTGTTGTTGTAAATATGTCCTTATTTTACCGGGTGATGTGCATAATATGTTAGGCACTTGCTTAAAAATGAACGGCGCGTTGTCTGAAGTAAAAAAAAATCGGCCGAATATGTTTTGAGTTATAGGCCATCAAAGTAAAAAAGAAATGTTTTCAGCGCCAGACCACACAAATCAGCGGCTCCTGTGCGGTTCCCGTATACCGGAAAAATGAAAGTGTTTTTGGCAATACTTGCGACTTGTTTGATGTATATTGTTGTGCTATATAGTTTCCAAGGTAATGTTAGGTCAACGAGGTCAAGTCAGGTCAAGTTCATGACAGGTCATTGGAACCGAAGTAGGGTAACTGAAAGGGTGTACTAAATGCATATGACTCATGCTTTCTGAACTCATGCTTGTGGTCCTGAGTCCATTCATACCTCGACAACTGCTAATTCGTTGTCATCACTTATCTGATCCCGTCCTCGCCTGAGGCGGTTAGATAATGTAACCGAAGTAGGTCAACTGGAAGGTTGTCATAAATGCAAATAATTCATGCCTTCTGAACTCATACTTTGTGGTCTTGAGTCCATTCCAGACTTGTATACGACTCAAATTTGTTTCTCTCGAACGATTCAATCACGACTCAAAATCAACATTAGTCGATTGAATCACGACTCAATGAGACCTTCATTTTTTTTGCATTTGATTCAATCAAAGATTTTGAGTCAGAGTTTTGGACTCAATCGATTCAAAATGACCTTTGGGCATATCAGTCCCGACTCAATCATTTTTAATCATATAACAACTCAATCACAACTCAAACTATGACTAATGACTACATTTGCAATTTATAACAGGGTGAGATTCGATAGTGCTGCATTTTATTTATTTTATTTATGCATGGTGAAATTGTTGATTGATATTACCTATATGGTTGAAAATGTGAAGTTTTGGAATTTGGAGGCTTCTTTTAGGCAATTGAGTCGCGAACCCGACTCAGTCAGCTCTCTAAATATTTGTTGTCGACTCAATCATGGCTTCTACCTGAGCTCTTCGATTCAATCACGACTCAAAGCCAAATCTTTAAAAATGTTGGCGACTCAATCAGTTTGAGTCGCAAAAACTGCTGGATTCATGAGTCACGACTCAATCCGAGTTGAATCGTATACAGGTCAGGTCCATTCCCACCTCGACGACTACTAATCGGTTGTCATCTGATCCCGTCCTCGCCTGAGGCGTTTAGACAGAGAGCTGACCGCTCTCTGGTTTGTGCTGCAAAGTTTGTGGGCTTGAGCCCATTCCCACCTCGACGACTGCTAATCGGTTGTCATCTGATCCCGTCCTCGCCTGAAGCGCTTAGATAACGAGCTGATTGCTATCTGACGCGATGCCAGAGAGTGTGCCTGAAACGGCGGGGTTTTCCTCCTACCGCGTTAAAGAGCGACCGTGCCAGAGGGTGACCGCCCCCTCGAGAGCGACCGCCGCCCCCCCCCCCCTCCCTCCCTCAAGAGCGCAAAGGGGAAAACCGATGCCTCGACCAAAATCCGTATAGTTGCAAACAAACTAGTATAGTTAGAAACGTCCTGGTGGGTCAGAATAGTTGCATACGTACTAGTATAGTTGTGAACGTTCTAGGATGGATGCAACTGTCCTGACCGGTCAGGATAGTTGCATAGATACTGGGCTGTCCAGTACATTTGCAACAATTCTAGTACAGTTGCAATTGTACTGAAAGATTGGGCACGGCTGATTGGTGAAAACGATTATTTTTGGCGATTTTCAAACAATGCTTGTCTTGGGGTGCAATATGGTTCATGATTATATAATGTCATAATCAGTGATCACGTTACTAGGCAACAGTGGTGGTGGTACAAGGGGGGGGGGGGAGTTCCCCTTACCAATACTGCCATTTTCACCATTACCAATGCATGCTGTTTTCAATTATTCACGATTTTGTAAAGTTTGGTTTTAAAAAAATCGTTTATTTTTATATTGTCGAAAAGTGAAGCCATTGTAGAAGATTATGGCCATGTTATTCAGCCACCTTCTCTGGTTGCAATACAGAGATCCAGGTTCAGAGCCATCTGCCAGCTTCGTAAGAAAGCCCATGATCTCATCGTGCTCTGCATCGGAAATGACGCGGCAATTCTTGCCCCGTGTGCTTTGAAGCCGCTCGTCCAGCTTCATCACAAATATCACGGGACATATAGAAGGGGAAATCGAAAGCACGTCTCACTGAAAGACAGACTGCCGAACGCTCCGAAAACCAACTCTCGACTGAGCAACACCATGTGACCACGTCCCGCGTCACCTTCGGTCACGTGACAGCTCGGGGCCACGCTGTTTATCGTAGCGTGGCCGCGAACCGCAGCCAGACGCCACGTACGTAGCCAGGATTTCCGTCAGGGGTGGGTGGGTCAACTGTTAGATTTGGTACAAATAACTCGCAACGTCGCAAATCTTTCGCAAAATTGCTATAGATATAGTATACCTAAGCTGCGTCTCTCAGCGGGTCATGGCCCCTTGCTCCCCCCACCCCATTAGCTACATGGGTGACAGACGCTCCCCCAAACTTCCTAAGAGGCGCTGTTTAGCACGCGCATTGGATAGAGATGTACAGTGGACAATGAAGCTGCCCTGTAACTTTTGGACAATATAAAAACGAGTTTTGAAAAACGAGTTAACGAGTTTTGGAAACCAAACTTTACAAAATCGCGAATAATTGAAAACGGCATGAATTGGAAATGGTGAAAATGGCCGTGAATGGCCGAAAATGGTGAAATCAGCCGTGCCCAATGTTTCAGTACATTTGCAACTGTACTAGTATTGTTGCAAACGTACTGGACAGCCCAGCATGTATGCAACTATCCTGACCGGTCAGGACAGTTGCATCCATCCTAGGACGTTCGCAACTATACTAGTACGTATGCAACTATACTGACCCACCAGGACGTTTGTAACTATACTAGTTTGTTTGCAACTATACGGATTTCGTAAACCTACTGTAACATATGCACGCAATCACTGCGTTCCATAACAAAGTCAAGCCAAGGAGCGCATAGCAAACAAAATGTAGCATATTTTATCTCATTTGACCTTCTAGATATTGACCTAGGGTCATTAAATTTTCCCCAAAACAGAGTTACTCACAGAGCCCCCCTACCTGAAAATTTGTGTTTTTCGTTCATTGACCCCTACAGGGTAAGCCTATGCCATCTGAGGTCACCAATACCCTTTTGTCAATAACTCTCGACAGAATAAAGATAGAGAAGTGGAACTGGTACCAATGTATTTGTATCATCGGTCTCCCAATATCCAGCATGATCTACTCGGGTCACCACTTGACTTTGACCTAAGATCACATTTATATATTAACCTGATCTGGTTAACATAAATATGAGTAGAAGCAAATTGACGAGACAAAAATGATGCCGTCAAAATTACTGCCCTTTCTTTATTAGGTAACAAGTAATTTGCGAAAAACAGTTTGGACAAAAAAAATAACCTTTTTGACATTTGATGATCTCTGGAGCCTACACTATTGACCTGAGCTCAAATCTGAGGACACCTATGTCGATTGCATTTTACAAGAGCTTTCGATTGCTTTTTCCTGTTTGCTGCTAGCTATCATAGTTCCACAGATATTAGGGGGGTGTTCGAAGCGAAGTCCTAAAACTGGAAAATCTGACCTTTGATGACCTCTGATGACCCCAATTTTGACCTGACCTAAAAGAAGACCGATATAATTTGGAAGGAGATTGTTTTGAGCTATCCAACGCCGTTTTCTGCTTCTCGCTACGTTGCGGGGTTTTCGAGATCATAGGGGGAGGGGGGCGAAATCCCCCCCGCCCCCCTCCAGGGCGCGTGTTAAGATCACAAAGCAATACTTTCCTAAATGCTAAAACAGACGAGTCTGCCAGGTAAAGCAAAGCAATGTTTGATCTCGTATCGCCTTTCCATTGCTATCAGTGGCGTAGCCAGGATTCACTCCAGGGGGATCAATTTTTGCTCAGGGAGCATAAGGTACCCCCACCAAAACAAAACTTACCGCATTTGGCCCACTATGTCCTTAGAGGCATATTTTCAACATTTTGTCCTAAAAAAAATGAAAATCATCATTTTTCGACCAAAGTTGGCACGTACAGACCTTCAGGGGGAGGCAATTTTCCTCATCCCCCCCCCCTGGCTACGCCCCTGATTGCCATCAGACAATTGCATTTGCGATTAAGGTCAAGGGCGGATCCAGAATGGGTGGTTTGGGTCAGTTGGGGAGGGTAAATCCAAAAAAGTCTCACACAATTCTGAAAACTAATCGGATTTCGCTTGCTTGTGCATCGATAACTGATTTAAAACAAACTTTCCTTTGTAAAAGTGGCTTAGATTGTATATTATCTCAGGAAATGTGTCAAATTTGCGCCGATTTCAGGTAGTTTGGGGGGCATGGCCCTGTACCCCACCCCACCCCCCTCTGTATCCGCCCATGATAAGGTGATAATATCCAGCTGCATTGTACATTTACAAGTGTGCTGCCTCAATATTTATCGGACGAAAAGCGCTTATAGGTCTGTACTGTCAATCTTGTCTAATTTCACAAATGGTGCCAGCGGCTCGATACCTGGTGACAGCGGTGGAATTGCCGCTACTAGTAGTTTCCGGCGACGCCGATGTCCCCGATGGCGGGGGTGCCGTCTGAGCTGGCCTGCAGCAGGTTACTCCGGACGAAGATGGGGTCGATTGTGTCATCACCCTCCTCCTGAGGAGGGAGAAGGGTCCCGGTAGGAGGAGGGAGAAGGGTCCCTATGTCCCCTTTTGAACAGCATAACCTGGGTAATGTCTGACACCCCTATCTGGCACTTACCTGATCTGTTTGACCCTGTTAACACCCGCATATCCCCCTTTGTCGTGTTTGACTTGGGGGTCATTCCGTGTCAGGCCACACACAAAATTCCCCGAACCACTCCGATTTTAAAGAAAATTGGCACACTCGTAGTCAAGTGAAAACAACATTCTCACACACTTTGAGAGCTCTGGGTGACCTCAAGGGTCATATTTAGAGGTCATCCAATGTCACCATTGTTTGCGTACTTTATATCAATCAAACGCTTATAGCGCCTATGCTACTGCTAATGCACTTCATGGCTTAACCCGCGCGGCGCTGGGGGGTAAATTTTACCCCCCTCCCGGGTTTTCGCTATAGATTCAAAACCACACTAGATATCGACGCGAAACTTTTAGTACCTTATTTGGCATTGATTTGACGTCTTCAGATAAATTTTGGAGAAAATCGGTCGAGAAGTTTTTGCGAAAATAGCGTTTTAGTGACGTCATGTAACGCCATTTTCGGTCCAAAATGGACGAAACTTTGATCGATGATAGAACAGCGAGTATTGAAGCAAATTGCAAACAAAGCACGTCAAAAGGAAGAAAATGACATACTCTACAAGATGGCTATCTCGGATTTGCACAATTTGCATTTTCTGATCCCCAAAATTAAAAAAATCGTTTTTATTTTTTTTCAAAGTTTACAAAATTAAAAATTGTAAGAATTTTCAAAAAAACCGGAAGATATGTCAGATAACCATCTCTAATGAGTGACTATTCCAAATTTCAAACAAATATCTATATTTTTGACCCCCAAATGACACTAATAAGTGTTCAATGTGATGGACGCATTTGAAAAAAAAATCGCAAATTTGGACATTTTTAGACATCGTACACAAAAACAAATTGCACCATTGGATTGCTGTGGCAAAACTGAACCGTAAACATGTGTCGGTTATTGCAAATTTTGGATTTCAAAATTTGACCTTTTTTGCCTGATCTTGACCTGACCTTGAGGTCAAATGTCAAAATAACCATTATTTTTGGATTCTACGTCTGAAATAACCCATGAGACATGTGTCACATGGGTTTCATATTACTTTTTCACAGTGTGACCTTTTGTGACCTGACTTTGACCTTGACCTGTACTTAGTATGATATTCATACTCAAGCATTACCCTCTCCTTATATTTAGAAGTGTTTTGGCAGAGTTTCGGCGCGCTGCTGTTGATAGTCCGGTCTCTGCAGCCAATAATCCGAAAACAGGTGGTTTTGACCTTTGACCTGACCCTGACCTGATATGTGACCTTTTAGATAAAATTTTAAGAATTCCTTAGAATCTTCCCATCGAGAGCTTCCGATCGCCGCCTTGCGCGTCTCGCTGCGATTATTGGTTCGGGAGATAAGAGGGGGGTAAAATTTACCCCCCCGCCAGCGCGGCGCGTTCGGATGGAGACCCCAGCGCCGCGCGGGTTAACACTAATATCAAAGGGCTCCGCATGTTTGGACCATTATGAAATAGGGGGATCCTTTTGATCCGTGTGATATGACCTTTGACCTGACAAGGTCAACATAATAAAATGTATTTTTATATCAGTTTGTCTGTTCGTAACTTGACCAAACTTGGCTGAATGAATGAACATAACATCAACTAGGAATGTGCAAGATAAAATGGCGGAGACTTATAACTGTCTGAGATACCGCCCTTTGAGCATGGTAAGGAAGTGAGACGGAGAAATGCTCCGAGGCTATTTCCATATCGTTTGCGATAATGTGGGTGTCTTTGGCCCGAGTGACGTGAAATTTGGTGGGTAGCTTCCGTTTGACGAATTCAATCACTTTACGGGTTTTCCAGCTCAACCTGACCTCGCATGACCTAGCATGACCTGGGAATATTGTATGGCCCACAGATACGTATTACCTATGTTAGGAATTGTTCATAAATTACGTTACGCTATTTTAATATATTTTTGAACACCTGTTATCTTATCAACCAGGTGACGTTTCGGCAGGCGACCCCCCCCCCCCCCCCCGTCCCTCCTCCCTGAGCGTAGCGTAATTTATGAACGCGCCGGGAAGTACGTGTGACGAAAAATGTCGATTCCTCGTGAATACAATGCACTGCCCAAGTTCTATGTTCTTGTTTAACAGTCGTTGTTTGTAATCTCAAATATGGTCTTTGGATATCGACGCCAGTAGCCCTCAGCGCGTCATGAGTCGGGGTTCGTAATCTCCCCCCCCCCCCCCCCCCACCACAGCGCGCAGTCATCATCACCTCGCTATCGCACGACAATGACCACTCCACGTTTATCAATCGTAATATGTATTCAGTGTCCGTATGCCGACTCTAAAATGCATGTTGCGTCAGGCGTGCCTCCGAGAACGGTACACGGAGATTACCGGCGATCAGTATTGCCGGCGTTAGGAACCGTTCATAAAATACCCTACTCTCAGGGGGAGGGGAGGGGGTCGCTAGCCGAAGCGTTAGGGACCGTTCATAAAATACGCTCTCTCAGGGGGAGGGGAGGGGGTCGCCAGCCGGCGTTAGGGACCTTTCATAAATGACGCTACTCTCAGGGGGAGGAGAGGGGGTAGCCAGCCGGCGTTAGGGACCGTTCATAAATTACGCTACTCTCAGGGGGAGGGGAGGGGGTCGCCAGCCGGCATTAGGGACCGTTCATAAATTATGGTACTCTCAGGGGGAGGGGAGGGGGTCGCCAGCCGATGCGTTAGGGACCGTTCATAAATAACGCTACTCTCAAGGGGAGGGGAGGAAGTCGCCAGCCGAAGCGTTATAGGGGGGAGGTAGTCAAAATAGCGTACCGTAATTTATGAACGGTTCATAACAGAGATAATACGTACCTGTGGGCCATACACTATTCCCAGGTCATGCTAGGTCATGCGAGTACATGTCGAAAAAAAATTAAAAGTGATTGAATTCGTCAAACGGAAGATACCCACCAAATTTCACGTCAATCGGGCAAAAGACAACCACATTATCGAAAACAACATGGAAATAGCCTCGGGGCATTTCTCCGTCTCACTTCTATACCATACTCAAAAGGCGGTATATCAGACAGTTAGAATTCTCCGCCATTTTATTTTGCACATTCATAGAGGATGTTATGTTCATTCATGCAGCCAAGTTTGGCCAAGTTACGAGCAGGCAAACTGATAGAAAAATACATGTTATGATTTTGACCTCGTCAGGTCAAAGGTCATAAAGAGGTCACGTGGATTTTCATATCTATCTCCGAATGGTCCAACCCTGTGAACCGCTTTGATATTAGTTGTATTCCGCTAAGTCCGCTAGCACATAAGATATAAGCGTTTGATTGATATAAAGTACGCACAAATTCGTGACGTTTGATGACCTCTAAATATGACCCTTCAGCTCACCCGGACCTAAACGTGGGTGTGTATGTTTATTTCATTTGACACTACAGGTGTACCAATTTTCATCAAACTCGGAAAGCGTCGGGTACATTTTTGTGTTGTGTCCAACACATGACATATGAGCCATATGACAGTGACCGCCTAGTCAGGCACGACGCAGAGGCAGACATAACACAAGGCTATGATGACACAGAGACAGGTATGACACAATGCTATGCATGACACAGAGACAGGGATGACACAAGGCTATGCATGACACAGAGACAGACATGACAAGGATATGCATGACAAAAACACAGGGATGACACAAGGCTATGCATGACACAGAGACAGACATGACACAAGGCTATGCATGACACAGAGGCAGACATGACACAAGGCTATGCATGACACAGAGACAGGGATGACACAAGGCTATGCATGACACAGAGACAGACATGACACAAGGCAATGCATGACACAGAGACAGACATGACACAAGGCTATGCATGACACAGAGACGGGGATGACACAAGGCTATGCATGACACAGAGACGGGGATGACACAAGGCTATGCATGACACAGAGGCAGACATGACACAAGGCTATGCATGACACAGAGACGGGGATGACACAAGGCTATGCATGACACAGAGACAGGGATGACACAAGGCTATGCATGACACAGAGACAGGGATGACACAAGGCTATGCATGAAACAGAGGCAGACATGACACAAGGCTATGCATGACACAGAGACAGGGATGACACAAGGCTATGCATGACACAGAGACAGACATGACACAAGGCTATGCATGACACAGAGACAGACATGACACAAGGCTATGCATGACACAGAGACAGACATGACACAAGGCTATGCATGACACAGAGACGGGGATGACACAAGGATATGCATGACACAGAGACAGGGATGACACAAGGCTATGCATGACACAGAGACGGGGATGACACAAGGCTATGCATGACACAGACAGGGATGACACAAGGCTATGCATGACACAGAGACAGGGAGGACACAAGGCTATGCATGGCACAGAGACGGGGATGACACAAGGATATGCATGACACAGAGACAAGGATGACACAAGGCATTCTGACATTGACCGCCGTGGTGAGAGGTCGTGTTTTGACGCTCCCCAGCGAGCTACGCCACTGTGCCGCACGCGCGTTACTCGCCCGTCCAGTCGATCACCAAAGTGAAAAGTTTGTTTGGGTGAACGCGGTGTTGGTGCGGAGTGCAGAAAAATGAATCCGCAAGAGTTCAAGGATCTGTTCCTCCAGTGTCTGAGAGACCCGGCGACAGTCTCGGCTTTTGGTGACATTCTCACGCCGATCGTTGACCGGGCTGTCGCCGAGGCCGTCAAGGTGAAAGAAGAGCAGATTCGCCAGCTGGAAGGTGAACTCATGGAACAGAAAAAGCGGCTTAACGACCTTGAGCAATACTCGAGAAAGAACTGTGTGAATATTTCTGGCTTACCTGAAACGCCAAATGAAGACCTGACCACAAAAGTCATCCAACTTGGGACGGCGCTGGGAGTGCCCCTCTCAGCGGCCGACATCGATACCACGCACCGCCTCGGAAACCCTGCCCACAAGCGCAACCGTACCTGCATTGTAAAGCTTGTACGGTTTGACAAGCGACAGGAGTTGTACGCAGCGAGGAAGACGCTCCGTGACGACGGGGTTCGCTCCGCACTGAACATTACGGGTGACGGCATCTTAATCACCGAGAATCTGACCCTCACTAACCAGGCGGTCATGTACGCCGCCCGGCAGCTGAAGCGTGGCGGCAAGCTGTTCGCTGCGTGGTCGGATGCGGGTCGGATGAAGGTGCGCACCAACAGAGACGCCCAGACCAAGATCGTCCGGAAGATCGACGACCTCCGCGAGCTAGTCGGAGACGACCCGGCGCTTGAGCCGGCCGTCCGGACTGAGCGCGCCCCTGCCGCCGCGGTCGGCCCCGGTGGCTGGCAGACGGTCCGTCGGAGCGAGCGCACAGCGAACAGGGGCAAATAGGCAGCGCTCAGCTGACCTGAAACTGGCCGACCGACTCGCGCTGACCGGTCAACAAGACAGCTGACAGCCGAGGGACTACCCAGCACAGGAGCCGGCCACCGCATCCGCCGCAGCGACCAAGACCTGGGGATGGCAGACGGTCCGCCGGAGAGTACGCGGGTGTGGTGCGCTGGCGACTGGTCGCCCGGCCAACTGTGCCCCCGTCTGCCAGCCCTGACTGACCCGCGACCCGGCTGTCCCGCTACCCGCGCTGCGGAGCGGAGCGCTCCCGCCACCTGACCCCGGCTGTCCGTTCTCTGTTTCTCTACAACCGATGGTAAGAGAAGTCTGGTGAGAGAGTTATAAACGTGTCATTTGTGTTTTTGGTTGATCGTGTGTGGGGGGGAGGAGGAGGGCGTGGGGAGTGATGTGTAGCCGGCAATACGACTGTGTGGATATGTATGCGTATATGTATGTGTGTGTGCGCGCGCGTGCTTAGGATGTGTTCTACCCATGTTTATGTGTTGTGTAACTGTGTGTGTGTGTGTGTCACTATCGCAGCCACATATGGCTTGTAATCACAAACGTCTTTGCGTGTCTCACTACCGCAGCGATATATGGCTGCAGGATCACAATTTGTATTATTTGCATTATTGTTGGTATCGTAAACTTGTATGTGTATCGCTGTATGTGTAGTCAGGTGCCTGATGATCACTAACTTGCACTCTGTGCCCACCCGCTTTTCATCTCCGACATGTCGACATTCTGTTTGATAGGTTGCTCGGTCGCTCGATCCCGTGCCCCGGGGTGTCCCGGCGGTCGGCGCAGTCTGGGCAGCAGTATCTTTCGAATTTGTTCAGGCAGTAGTGTTGCACAAAGTTGTCGGTGTGCACCCCGGCGGCCGCTCCCGGTGCCTTCTTGTTTGGTTACCTCACTTGCTTTACCTGATTTCCCGATTATATTCACGGTTTCGCGGCGCTTTCCCACCGTATCCTTCTCATCAGACCAAAGACACGAGACTAGAGTGACTAACAGACAGTTTAAGATAGAGAGCATGTACATTGACTTAGCGCTACTTCTCATTATTGGCTGCATTGAAACAAATCCAGGACCTCACAACACTAACCCCCAACACCCGAAGAATCTACGCATATGTCACATAAACATTAACAGTATCACCGCACCGGGAAGATTGGACGAGCTTTGCCAGTTTGTTGACACACACTGTATATACATACTGGCATTAACTGATACAAAATTAGATGAAAACATACACCAAAGCCTTTACAAAATTGAAAATTTGCATTCGCCCTTCACGCGTCACAGAAACAGACATGGAGGAGGCGTAGCACTTTACACCAGAACAAACTTACCCACAATGCGACTCCATGGACTAGAAACAGACGGAGAGGAATGGATTTGGACAAAGACGAAAATAGACAATAATGTAATTTTGACATGTTGCCTATATCTCCCACCTAATTCGACTTCAGACAGACTAGAGCACTTTATTAACAGATTTACTGACAGCGTAAGCCTAGCCCAGGCATACTCACCTGCAACAATAATAATTACGGGAGACTTCAATGCCGGGAACGTTTTTCTTCTGGACCAGACCGAAAATCATAGCGGAATAACACATTTTGACATAAAACTTCGTGACGCAATATATATACGCTAAATTTGTCACAACTCATATTTACACCGACAAGACGAACAGAATCCACAGCTAATCTCCGCGACCTTATTATCACAAACAATCCACTAATAATAGCTGACTCTGGCGTACTTTCCTCATTCTCAAATATCGATCACTTCCCTGTCTACGTTTGCATCAGTGTAAATACTCCGAAAACAAAGGTAAAAAACTAAGACGATTTGGGACTATGACAAACTAGACGCTGAAAAACTAACCAGTACATTTGCTACATATCAATTGGGACGACATTATAGAGCAAGACATACCTACAGCAAATGACAAATTCGCATCTACGATATTGACAGCAGCAGCAGAGGCCATACCTAAAAAAGCTATTACTATCCGACCGACTAACAAACCATGGATAACTGCTGAACTGAAACGTAACATACGACGAAGAGACAGACTGTTTAGACGAGCAAAACAACGACAGACCGCTGGTGACTGGGACATATGGAAACAACAACGTAACTTTGTAACGGACTTAAACAGACGACATCGTAACGCACACCTACAATCACAGGTAAACAGACTATTAGGAAGCAAGCTCAACCCGCATAAATACCACCAAACGCTAAAAAACAATGATGGGACGGACCAGAAATCAGACTATACCACCACTTGAAACACAGACGGAGAGAGACAGTCACAGACAATACACAAAAAGCCAACATTTTGAACGACTTGTTTGCTCCACAGACACGACTCAACACAGGCGCACTTAGGCCTGCCAGAAGAAACATTTGAACAGAAGAAATATTCCCTTTTTGGAAGACATTGAAGGTAACTGAAGCAGAAGTACTAAAACTACTGAACAACATTAGACGTAAATAAATCAACCGGATCAGATAACCTGCCAATAAAGATCATAAAACTTACTAACAATCATCATACTAGTACCTTTATGTAGACTTTACAACAAATCGCTTAGACTTGGCTTATTTCCGCACACATGGAAAGAGGCATCAGTCACGCCCCATATACAAAAAACAAAGGCTCGCTCGCCTCCGACCCCCAAAATTACAGACCTATCAGTTCTGCTGCCATGTCTTTCAAAAAAATTTGGAACAAATTGTGTTTAACCGTATCTACGAACATGCAGTCACTCATCAACTTCCTACGGAAAAACAAAGTGGATATCGGCCACACCACTGCACTCAACTACAACTTATGTACTCTGGACGCAACAACATTTACAAATCTCTTGACGGAGGAACGAGACATGACAGCAATTTTTCTAGACATATCCAAATACTTTGATAAAATATGGCATGAGGGTCTTGTCTTCAAATGCAAAAATGAATTTTACATATCGGCAATCTTCTTTCCCTGGTTAAAATCTTACCCTCACGGACAGACGACAAAAAGGTTAGAATTGAAGACGCGACTCGAACACACTGAATCTGAACTGCTGGACTGTCCCCCAGGGATCTGTGTTAGGACCTCTACTCCGCATTAATCTACCTAAACGGACTGGCAGACTTGACGACAAATGACATTTTATTTTATCCGCGACGACACTACGATCTATGCAACTCACTACAAACGACGATATCCACACTGCAACCGACACGTTACAACGGACTTGACACCATAGACGAATATTGGTAAAAAATGGGGCCATTACATTCAATGCAGCTAAAACAACACAAATAACGTTCACGCAACAAAATAAACTCCCTTTCCCCTAGCCACTCACATTTACACAGCAACCAATACCAAAAACAATACACACAAACACTTAGGACTAATATTTTCAAATGACACTCGCTTCCACGAACACATCAATGCGTCATTAGGAAAAGTAAATATTGCGCTGAGCCCACTTTATCCGTAACCCAACAACTACCCAGACAAGTAACTGAATACAATTAATACAACAGTACATCCGACCTTATTTTGACTACTGTGACACTGTTTACGACGGACATTTGACAGTACACGACGAAGTTAAGACTAGAACGACTGCAAAACTCGAGCGGCCAGACTTGTAACTGGCACCCCATTCAGAACCTCAACAGACAAACTCCGACAAGAATTAGGGCTGGCCGTCATTGAGAAAACTC
>JAXIVJ010001665.1:57500-130445 GCA_036785665.1 Chirona hameri | reverse complement strand
CGACCTTTTGGGATATCGAAAAAGGTGTACCTATGTTTTCGTTCCCGACTGCAAGTCGGGATCACATATAGTCAGGTTTCTGGATAATTCTGGTTTTTTTTTGGTGAAAATTTTGTAATAAGAAAAACACATGTATTTGGATTTCTCAAAATTTTGAATAAAAGAAAACTAAAAAATCCGAGATGGCAGTTTGTTAACCCGGTCTTTTGTCAGTAATTTGATTTAAGACAATTGAATTTACCTCAAATATTGTACCTTTGCAGCATTTTCCACAAACCATTATTTTGCAACAAAAACCGAAGAACATGACGGTCACTCTGACGTCATTCCCGGATGACCTATCATAACCTCATCTTTTTCCTTTGGCCAACTTGTGTAGAATTGATGTTAGAGAAGGTACTGCAAGATTGGTGACGATACTGGTGTTGGTTTAGGAGTTATTGCAAAATAACGGGAGGGGTGGGCAAAAAATACCCCCCCCCCGAGTAAGTTAATTGGTTAATTGGTGGAATTGGTGGCGCGTTAATTGTTGGCAGCGTTTTGACCTTGTATCGTGACCTCACGAAAATGCCGGTGGCGATAACTCAGTAACTGTTCCATCAAGGGAGCTGAAACTTGCCACAACGTGATTCAGCGCCTCATATACCCACATAGGCGTATGAACAGAGGGGGGGGGGGGGGGGGGGGGGGGGGGGGGGGGGGGGGAGGGGAGGCATGGCCCCTCACTTTTCTGCCATTTTTTGCAAATTTGTTTTTGCTAAAATATTGTCTTTTGGTCGGTTATTTATTTGTGTGTATGGCAAAGGGTTCGCAAACTGCCGAGACTAGAAGAGACCGAATCTGCAAAGAAATATTGCATAGTGGCATAGCGCCTATTTTGTTCCTCTCAATACGAGATAAAAGCTTCACTGCCCCCCCCCCCCCCCCCCACACACACACTTTTCGTGACGTCCCTATTAAAACCCATGCAACGTATTTTCATAAAACCTGAAATGCAGTGTGTTTTGGCCCTGACGATCTGTCTTGGAATACCCAATGCCTGAAAATGCCCTCTCAGACCGTCTGAAGGCCGCTTTCAGACCGGCATAAGCCATAGGGTTTAAAAGCCCCAACAAGTTTAAAACCAAGCCTCATGTGTAAAATAACCTTTCGAATCAGCGTAGGGCCCCTCGCACCGACCGAGGGCCCTTTCAGACCAATCGGGACCCTTTTGCCAAGTTGCCCCCCCAAAGGCCAGGGCTGCGACCGCCCCTGCCAAAGCCACTGGCGTTGACCTTCCACAGGAATACATACAAGTGGAGGTAGAATGCGTGCATTTTGGCTCTCAAATGCCGTTCTTCACCCTTCCAACATCCGCTGACATGACCTCCTATGCTTCATAATGAGTTGCTGCGCCTATTTCTTCCTTTTTCAAAATACCCGCTGGAAATGCATTGCCACCCCCAGTCCATGGACTGCCGCCCCCGATTGACAAATTGCCGCCCCTGATCACCGCTGCGAGTTGCCTCCCCAGACAAAATCCGCCCAGCGACCAGGACATTCGACTGGATGTAGGTCATATAAGGTATTACAACCTAAAGGTCAGGTATAGGCGATTCAAAAGTATAATGCCGAGATTGTATGTCATATAGTCGTATTTATTTCGGTCTCCATGATACGGCATACGCGTCTTTTTCATGTTTTATTGGAATTGGTTCAATGCGCTGCAAGATTGTCATGGCTTAAATGTGTGCTTATAATATCAAACTGAATGCATAGATAGCAAACGTTTGAAGTTAGTGAAACGAAATATTACCAACTTAAAATACACGATGCCTTGAGTCAGGGGCGTCACCACAAAATTTTGAGTAGGGGGCAGTCAGGTGTTTGGGGGACAGCCAGGTGTTTTCCCCCTTCGGCCCACTCCCATAGGGCTAATGCAAAATCCTGCTAATCGGGGGGGGGGGGGGGGGGGGGGGGGCGGAGCGATCCTGGGGGAGGGGGATTGGGGCCCCTAGTCCCCCCCCCCCCCGGTGGCGACGCCCCTGCCTTAAGTGGATAATTTCAGAAGTGATTGCCGATTATAACTTATTTCTCCTTGTTAGGTAAAGGCTGGGCAACTAGTAGGTAGAGCAAATTCTATCCATTTTGAATCCCTAGAAACTTTCTACATGTGAAGCGTACGTCACACGTATGTTACCGGCACATCCGATTATGACATCCACTTTCCTTTCACGTGTTGCGCGAGTCTTCCTTTCCAAACTTGGCCGCTCTACGGAAAGCGCTGGATTGCTATTAGATTCTCATTAATATGGAAAAATATATATTAGGTATATACCTGCGGGATGAAGGCGACTCTGACCCCGTTGTGCTATTGATTCAAACTAAGCTACATTTTTAATCCTGGCGCATAGTGAACTCTTCAGGTGGGCCTTCATATGAAACTTTCAGTGACCTTCAACCTCAGCCCGATCCTCGCCCTCACCATAACGCGTGGAAAGAAGTACTTCCGATCCTGTGAAACGGCATTATGTTAGTTTGAGATATGTTATGTTATTTCGAGATAGTTCGAGATAGCTGAAGCATCGTTTATGAGCACGAACAGTCATATACAAGTTTTTGTAAGAAAATACAACCCAGCGCATTTTTTGGACTGGAATCAATTCAAGTTGACAGATGCTATCTACAAAAGTGATACATAATTTACTGTTGAAACAACGAAGTGCACTGTTAGGAATAATAATCAGAATCAACATAATTGCTGCTCTGGTTTTCATGCGATCCTTAAAGGAAATAGTTCACCTTCACATGGGGTTTTGAACTGAAATAACAGTTTTGTAGCCCGTGTTGAGAAATCCTTATCTGGAACTTTTCTTGGCTGAAAAGACTCTCCAGCCGAAGATATTTGACTTTTTGGCGAAGGAATGCGGCGCATATATGATATACCGTACCGTCTGAACTGTGCCAGCACTGCATGGAGCATGCGCAGACCAATAATGCACACCATAAAATTAATAATTTACAACCTTCTGTCCTGAATTGGCGCGATGTAGGACCATTTTTGAAAAGAAAAAAAGAAACTGTATTAAAAAATATAATAAAATCGTGTTCTGAAAAATGTTCCGAAGGTGAACTATTTCCTTTAAAGGAAATAGTTCACCTTCGGAAAATTTTCAGAACACGATTTTATTATATTTTTTAATACAGTTTCTTTTTTTCTTTTCAAAAATGGTCCTACATCGCGCCAATTCAGGACAGCAGGTCGTGAATTATTAATGTTATGGTGTGCGTTATTGGTCTGCGCATGCTCAGGCCAGTGCTGGCACTCTCAGACGGTACGGTATATCATATATGCGCTGCATTCCTTCGCCAAAAAGTCAAATATCTTCGTCTGGAGAGTCTTTTCAGCCAAGACAAGTTGCAGATGAGGATTTCTCAACACGGGCTACAAAACAGCTATTTCAGTTCAAAATCCCATGTTGAAGGTGAACCATTTCCTTTGAGACAGGACGTCGGACATATTTCTGAGATGTTGTTTTTTTGCTGGGTATAGACCAGCAGCTCAATTCAGGCAACTTTTTGCATGTTTTATCATCAATCGAGAAGCCCTTTGCGATGATTGTTTCTGCTTAGCCACCTGCACAGTGTCCCAAAATTTGTCGATTTGGGTGGGAAATGACACCCAAATGTGAATAATTTTCCACTCTCATTCCCCATTTTAGGCGTGAAGTTTCCACTCCCAAACTATGAATTGTTATATTGATTGCCATAAATATTGACTAGAAATACATGACTTCAACACTAAATTGAAATGTTACAAACTTTGTCTGCACGTTTCCCTGTTCACACCCATGCCTATGTAGGTCGTATTCAAAACATAAATCAATGTTGTACCATTTTCTACATGATTTTCCACTCTCATGGTCTTTTTTTTTGCTCAAATTTTCCACTCTGACGCCCAAGCAAAAATGGAATTTTGGGACACTGCAGCTCCCACGTATGGATTCCACTCACCACGGACATTGACTTCCGGATACCCTTGTCTCCCTAGACCAGAACAACCACACTACTCTAATATGTCTACATATGTCTGTGTGCTTCAGGCGGCGACGCTGTCTGAGGTGATGTCGCTGGAGGACATGGAGGACAGCATGGAGGCCGACTTCCTGGCCGACTTGCCAAAGGACGGCGACGCGCTGGCCGCCCTGGTGCGCCTGGACACCCCGCCGCCGACGCCCATCTTCCTCTCGGAGCTGGAGAGTTCGCCGCTGTCGTCCGCCGGCCTGGCGTCGCCTCTGGCAGACTCTGAGGTTAGTGGAGGCGTCTGGGTTGCCTCTGTTAGGTTCTGAGGTGGGTCAAGGCGCCGAGGACTCTGCACAGTTATCTGTGAAAGAAAAGCGTACGATTGAGAAGAATGTTTCTAGCGGCGAATGGTCTAGATGATTCAACGAGTACTTCATGAGTCTTTTAATAATGAATGAATATAGAAATAAGTTAACTAACTATATCAAATGCATAGGCTTCTTAGACATTTTTTGACCACTAGTCCTCTTTATATCACGAGCCGTGTCAAAATAACCAAACGAAGACATGACAGTGAAAGAGGATGTTATCATTTTCCAATCGGTTTCGTCATCTAAGAATATTCTGTCTTCTGGAACACCAGCCACTCTGGTTTTTCTTCTCCATCTTGGGATCTCATCCAGCGCGCCCGAGGCCAGTTTCCGTAAGCAGGACGGCAGATTGGATCAATTTCTTGATGGCGGTACGTGAGCTGGGCTCGAGTGCGCTGTACGACAGATAGCGCACGAGATTGAGGCGACCACCGGCCCTTCCGGAGAGCCGGGATATAGCGCAAAACCGACGCCTCCGCTGCATCCGGAGAGAGGATTTCAACGAGCCGCTCAGAGCCCAGACGACGACGTGGTGGTGCTGCAATATTTCCAATTTATCGCATCATTTGTATGGAAACTGTTGCAGCGGCTTCGGTTCGTGTGGGTGTTCGGACGCGATAAACGCTCCCGAGCATAGCTCCTGAATGTGTCACTGGCCAACGGATCACGAACTCGCTGCATCTCTGTTTACATACTGTAATCTCATTCTCGCCGGCCGGTCGCCCTGGCAACCCGTCTTGGTCCAGCTGGCGGCCAAGGGCTCGGCCCGAGTAACGGACGACGTGCCGTGGCATGTGTGTATGTCGGCACAACTTATCCCGTGCCCACGCCGTGGCCGCAGCCGCGGAGGAACTAACCACGGGCATGGCCAGCCGGCTGTCACGTGACGGTCGGGTGACCGCCGGCCGGACACTCCCAGGACACGTTCCCAGGCCGGTTATCCGCCGCCAAGTGGAGCCGCAGCTCGGCGCCGCACGGCCGCTTGGCGTTCGTTTATCGCTCGGCCGTCCAGCCGACGAGTGGGGGCGGATACCGGCGAGCTCAGACTGACGAGAGCGCCGCTGCCGCTGGGACGACGGCCGACCGGCCAATAGAAGGCGCAGTTTGGACGGGAACGCGGCTGTCATAACCACGTGCGGGAGTGTGGGATGTGGAACGCGCAGCAAAAAATGCAATTCAACGCGCGGTGGTTCGTTCACGGCGAGCATGGCTTTTTGTTCCTGTCTGACCAGAGTTGCAGGCGCCGTTGAGCAGCGGTTAAACGAAGTTGGTGAGAAGAAAAAGCTTGCAACATGACTCTCCAAACACTTGAACGCTTAAAACTAGACGGGGTTCTCGTACCTCATGTTCCCGAGAAAGACCTACGATACCAACTGCAGTCATTTTCATAATTTGTACAGCTGTAAATTAAGCTGTCCAAGAGGATATGCGCCAAGCTTCCATAATTTTCGTCACTGGCGTCGGCTGGCTACAGCGCCGTCCGGCGCGGTGGCCTCTTACGACCCGTAGTAGCGCCGCTAGCCAGCGCCGTGGATTTCCTCTGGGCGTCGTGCGGCGCGGGGAGGCGTCTTGTCGGCCATGTTTGACCTGTCCCGCGGCAGCGTCGTAACTCCGTCACGGGTAAAATGTGGCCCGTCGATACCGGCGGCGGCGGCGGCGGCGGCGGCGGCGGCGGCGGCGTGTGTGCATTGCACGCAGCTGATGCGGCCCGCAGGCCATCGGCGGCGCTGGGGTGCTCGGTAGGTCAGTGGCTTGTCTGTGCGTGCGACCTGTCTTGATCGGTTGATGTCGGAAGAGAGGAGAGCCTTAGTACTGCAGTGTCCCTAGGGAAACGATCTAGGAAGGAAGCAACCCTTGGGAAATCTAGGTAGGTGCTAAATAAGAATGACAATGTGAGACCTGATCGGTCGACTACACCTCTGCTGGTTTACCTCAGAGACCGGTTCGCATCACTCACGGGTGGTGCTGAAGGCGGTGGCCAGCTAATTCCAGTGGATACACAAACTGTGAGCCGTTAGCGGCTGGCACGGAGTCTCGGCTGGCGGGGGTCAATGGTCATCCCCGCCACCCATCCGCCACCTGCCCGCCCCTGACCGGGTCATTGGGGCTGGTCTGACCGACGTCACCGACACCGGCGGCGGCGGCGGCGGCGAGTGATGGATGCCGCGTCGGCCAGCCGGGGTCGTCTCCGCCGAGGGCGACGCGACGGCAGCGACGCGACGGAGCGACGCGACAGGAGGCGGGCGACCCGGCTACGTGCCACCAGCACTGGCACCGGCTCAGGCACGGGTCGGCGGTGACCCCAGGGACAGTCGGCCGAGGTGACGGCCCAGCGTCGCTCACGTCTGCAGCTCCCTTGTCCGACCTCCGCTGGCGGCGGTGTGCAGAATGATCGGCTCGGCAATTGTACCTGGCCAGACGAGGTGACCGCCGTCGTTAATTCACGTATGGCGGATGACAGCCACGCTATTTTCATGAACCCCGTGACCAGGCACGTAGCCAGGATTTCGTCTAGGGGGCGCCTCGAAAGGGCCCCTTCCCGAGCGTTGAAAGGGCCCCCTTCCCAAGCGTTGAAAGGGCCAAACAAAACGGATGCAAATGTGCGTTGCAAGGATGGAAATGCAGTATGACAGGTGTGGCATAGGCCATACCAACTTTTAGGAGCTGGGGTTAGCAAACTGCCATATCAACTTTGGAACCAGCGACACCAATTTGGAATTAGTTATACCAACTTGGAATATTTTTAAAGCTCAAGACCTGGAACTGGAACTCTTAAACAAATTGCGCCGCGGAGCGGCGAGAAAAGTTTGAGTCTTATGCCCTGGATATGCTTTCTCATCAATGCGTCGCATTGCGTATGGTGCAGACCTCTCAAAATGTTATATTGTGCGTTTAAAAGTTCGGTAAAAAAGTGCGTAAATGAACTTGTTTGGCCAAATATATAGGAAAGTAGCAACATAACACACAAATGCGCCGAGAAACGGGCCGATTTTTTCTAACCCGCATATAATTGAATTTCCGCGGCGCGCAAATTTTGAATTTTATTCCCTAGACAACTGCATTCTTACTGTTGAAAGGCCCAGGGTCCCTTCAGATCATCTAGGGGCCCCTCCGAACTTTTCAACACCCTTCCGACCTGTTCAGGGACTCATCTGGAATCCGCGAAAAGACATGATGTGGAGTGTGTGATATATATTAAATACAAAGAGGGCTTACTCTAGAAGACAAATTAAATCGGAGCTTTCGGGTATATTGTAACACCCTGACGAAGGGTGTTACAATATACCCGAAAGCTCCGCTTTTAATATATTTTTTTTTAATGTGGAGTAAGTCTTCTTTGTATGTAGTCTTCATCTGGGATCTCTACGTGCTTTTGACACTTCCGGTCTGACCAGGGACTCCTCTGACCTTCCAAGAAGCCTCTCTTGTGTGTCAAGAGGCCCATTCGGCCTGTGCAGAGGTCCTTCCGACCTGGCCAGGGACTGCACTGGCTGCTTTGTCGCCCTGCCGACATGCTCAGGGGCCCCTCCGACCTGCCCAGGGGCCCCTCCAGTCTGGGTAGGGGCCAATTGGGCATGTTCAGAGGCCCTTCGTACCCGCCCAGGGGTCCTTTCGGTCTGGTCAGGGGCCCCTCCGATCTGCACAGGGGCCATTCGAACTTTCCAGGAGCCCTCTGGTCTCCCCAGGGGCCCTCCAACCTGCTCAGGGGCCCTTATGACCTTGCAAGGGACTGCGCTGGCCGCTTTGTCACCCTGCCGACATGCTCATGGGCCTCTCGACCTGCTCAGGGGCTCTCTGCTGGCTAGGGGCCCATTCGACGTGTTCAGGGACCCTCTGACCCGCTCAGGGGCCCTTTCGGTCTAACCAGGGGCCCCTCTGACATGCACAGGGCTCTTTTGAACGTCCAAGGGGCCCTCTGGTCTTTCAAAGAGGGCCCTGGTGGCCCTAAATTGCTCTAAACTTTCTAAAGACCACGCTTCGCGTGGTTAAGAGCCCATGATACCGCGCTTCGCGCGGCCGGCGCGCCGAAAAGGGCCCTCCCGGTCTCCAGGGGGGGGGGGGGGGGGGGGCGGCGGCGGCGGCCGCCGCCGCCGCCGCCGCCGCCGCCGCCCCCCTCCCCTGGAGGCCGGGTGGGGCCCGTGACTGTTGCACTTGTCTCAGTGATGAACTAATTAAGCTATATTTGAATTAAGCGACATACTGCGTCTTATTAATGGTCGGCTGCGGGGTTTAATGGGTTCGGCGTCGGGGGTTGGCTTTGGCTTGGCGTCCCGTCACACAGAGAAGAGACTTTGACCCCAGTGTACCCGGTGATCGTCATGGACCTAATAGTGGCAGCGTGGCTGAGCTGAATTACGCCTCTAAATCGCAGCCCGTTCATCATCGTCAAGTCCGGGTCATATCCTGTCCGGGTTTCCATGGTCTTATTTTTAGAACGGATGGATGCCCTCTAAAGAATGTTTTAAATTGCGACTGATTTTATAAATGTAGGATTGCGTCAGAATTGACCTTTCGCTAACATCAGCGTCATTCATTTCGAAACCCTCAATAATTATTCAACCTCACCTGGAAAGTATGCAGGAAGAGCTAGATTTTGCATCAGATAACATTATATCTGGCTCTTCATGACATTTCGTTTTGGGTTTCACTCTCACTTGCCACTCAACTCAGCATGAGAGCGATGCTGAAAAATGACTGTACGATTTAGGTCGCCTTGTCGCCGTCTGATCGCTGGAGAAACGAACTCACATCGATTGTTATCTCCGGCGGAATGAATGTGTTTCCTGTCTGACGGAGGTCATCCGCATGACGGACATATTTCCACGGGAGTTCTTTCAGCCACTCCTCGGATCATCCATCAATCGTGTTTCTCGCCAGAGCATTCAGCCGGCGATTGAGCTTGGTTGCTGCCATCTCCCGATTGACTCCGCTGTATCAGCGCGTCGAGCGTCATTCGATCGCTTCATACCGTCACGAGGCCGAACAAAGTACCGACGCGAGCCCATCGGCCCCATCACCGTTCCGCTCTAAGCCATGCCTGCCAACAAACGGAGCACCACCGCTCAGCGGCGGCTCATGGGCTCGGGGCTGATGCGAGTCGAAGCCCCCGCGAGATTGATCCCCGCAGCCCTGCAAGCGCTGCTGGTCCTGCTTGATACCGATTCTGACTGTGTCGGCTGATTTCCGCTGACCGCCCAGCGCGGTGGCGGCGGTGGCGTTGGCGGTGGTGGCCATGGAGAAGATAAGACCCTCATGGGAACGGGGACGGGGGTAGGAACCGGGCAGGTGAATCAGGGGACTCCGGTGCCGTCCTGAGCCGGCTAGTTTCATGATGGCACGTGGGAGGGGAGGAGGCGTCCGGCCCGGACTGCCGACGGCGGACGCCGCGGTTTTCCGGATGCTTATGCGGCTTTTCTGTCATCTGCAGTGGACCGGACGCTCCGAGCCGACACTGGCCTGCGTCGCCCAGCCATGCTGTGGAAAACTACAGACAGCCGCGGGGAGTTCGCGGTATAATTAGCCACGTTGTCTATCATCCGGTGTTAGACGTCTGACCAAGTCTGATCCGACAACACACAGCTGCGAAGACGAGACTATCTGGCGTTGGAATGTTTTACTCTGCTGGAGTGTTGTTCTTGTCATTGTTCTTGTATGTATAATGTAACAATTTGGATAGGTGAGTGCAGCCCATAATACCTGCAATGCATATATTATCATGCAATTACGATATTGTTGCTTTCGCGCATGGTTACACTCTTCTTATATTGCTTATTTTCCTGTCCTTTCCTCACCGTCTCCCCCACCATATGACCGCTCTGTTGGCCACGGTCCCGACGCCAACCAACTATTCTGTTACTGGCTGCCACGGTCCCGACTGTACCTCGGTAAAAACGCCTTGTAAACGAGGGCAAAACAACACGTAAAAACGACTTCACACCACGCGGATAGAGTCTGGCGGCGTCTCAGCGCCGGCTGTGCGCGGCTGCTGAGCTGGCTGGCTGGCTGGCTGCGGGTCTGATAGCGACGATGCTCGCGTCCAGCGTTTTTCTGCGGCCGACACGTATTCACAGCGCCAGCGAACGCAGCTGCAGCAAGCGACCCGCGTGTTTATATTTGCTCGTCGACCGCCGGTGCCGGCAGCGTGCAGCGTGCAGCGTGCAGCGTGGCTGGCGGGGAGAAGTCAGAGGTGGTGGTGGATGCAGGTTGGGGCCGTCAGGTGCCGGGAGACATACTAGGAAGCGAGGAGGTGGGATGTTGGACTGGTGTGGGGTACTGACGTCGATTGGGCGTACAAACAGTAGATTAGCTCAGCTCATCCTGTGGTACACCACGGAATGCATTATGCATTAGTAATGGGGCTGGAGCCACACTCGGTACCTACATAATGGTCAGGTCAGGCGACACGTTCTTCAAAGCGTGGTAGTCAGCTCATCCAACTGAACCAGCTAAAATCGCTCTAATAGCGATGTCTGACTGACGCTGAACTCGGATTTTAAAAGGACGTTTATAGGAACGAAGCGAGGACAATTTCCCGGATGTCATCAGCTAACGTTGTGCCATGGTCATTCCTGCTGGATGGAACTGACTCTAAATCGTCACTCCGCGGCCGCGGTCGAGAAACAGTGTCTCCGCCGCCGTCACTGTCGCCGTCACTGTCGCCGTCACTGTCGCCGTCACTGTCGCCGTCGGTCCCGCAGTGGCTTCCCGGCTGACAGGACGGCGCGACGACCGGGTGGCAATTTCCCGCGACGGCTGCTGCTCGCTCGAGCGAAGCGATGGGGTCATTTCTCCACTGACAGTCGGCCGACAGTGCTGGGGTAATGTCATGTGCCCGGCAGTCACAGTGGGGTAATGTCATGTGACCCGGCAGTGAGACGGTGGGGTAATGTCATGTGACACTGCAGTGAGACGGTGGGGTAATGTCATGTGACACTGCAGTGAGACGGTGGGGTAATGTCATGTGACCCGGCAGTGAGACGGTGGGGTAATGTCATGTGACACTGCAGTGAGACGGTGGGGTAATGTCATGTGACACTGCAGTGAGACGGTGGGTTAATGTCATGTGACACTGCAGTGAGACGGTGGGGTAATGTCATGTGACACTGCAGTGAGACGGTGGGGTAATGTCATGTGACCCGGCAGTGAGACGGTGGGGTAATGTCATGTGACACTGCAGTGAGACGGTGGGGTAATGTCATGTGACCCGGCAGTGAGACGGTGGGGTAATGTCATGTGACACTGCAGTGAGACGGTGGGGTAATGTCATGTGACCCGGCAGTGAGACGGTGGGGTAATGTCATGTGACACTGCAGTGAGACGGTGGGGTAATGCCATGTGACACTGCAGTGAGACGGTGGGGTAATGTCATGTGACACTGCAGTGAGACGGTGGGGTAATGTCATGTGACACTGCAGTGAGACGGTGGGGTAATGTCATGTGACACTGCAGTGAGACGGTGGGGTAATGTCATGTGACACTGCAGTGAGACGGTGGGGTAATGTCATGTGACACTGCAGTGAGACGGTGGGGTAATGTCATGTGACACTGCAGTGAGACGGTGGGGTAATGTCATGTGACACTGCAGTGAGACGGTGGGGTAATGTCATGTGACACTGCAGTGAGACGGTGGGGTAATGTCATGTGACCCGGCAGTGATACGGTGGGGTAATGTCATGTGACACTGCAGTGAGACGTGGGGTAATGTCATGTGACACTGCAGTGAGACGGTGGGGTAATGTCATGTGACACTGCAGTGAGACGGTGGGGTAATGTCATGTGACCCGGCAGTCACAGTGGGGTAATGTCATGTGACACTGCAGTGAGACGGTGGGGTAATGTCATGTGACACTGCAGTGAGACGGTGGGGTAATGCCATGTGACACTGCAGTGAGACGGTGGGGTAATGTCATGTGACACTGCAGTGAGACGGTGGGGTAATGTCATGTGACACTGCAGTGAGACGGTGGGGTAATGTCATGTGACACTGCAGTGAGACGGTGGGGTAATGTCATGTGACACTGCAGTGAGACGGTGGGGTAATGTCATGTGACCCGGCAGTGAGACGGTGGGGTAATGTCATGTGACACTGCAGTGAGACGGTGGGGTAATGTCATGTGACACTGCAGTGAGACGGTGGGGTAATGTCATGTGACACTGCAGTGAGACGGTGGGGTAATGTCATGTGACACTGCAGTGAGACGGTGGGGTAATGTCATGTGACACTGCAGTGAGACGGTGGGGTAATGTTATGTGACACTGCAGTGAGACGGTGGGGTAATGCCATGTGACCCGGCAGTGAGACGGTGGGGTAATGTCATGTGACCCGGCAGTGATACGGTGGGGTAATGTCATGTGACACTGCAGTGAGACGGTGGGGTAATGTCATGTGACACTGCAGTGAGACGGTGGGGTAATGTCATGTGACCCGGCAGTGAGACGGTGGGGTAATGTCATGTGACACTGCAGTGAGACGGTGGGGTAATGTCATGTGACACTGCAGTGAGACGGTGGGGTAATGTCATGTGACACTGCAGTGAGACGGTGGGGTAATGTCATGTGACACTGCAGTGAGACGGTGGGGTAATGTCATGTGACACTGCAGTGAGACGGTGGGGTAATGTCATGTGACACTGCAGTGAGACGGTGGGGTAATGTCATGTGACACTGCAGTGAGACGGTGGGGTAATGTCATGTGACACTGCAGTGAGACGGTGGGGTAATGTCATGTGACCCGGCAGTGAGACGGTGGGGTAATGTCATGTGACACTGCAGTGAGACGGTGGGGTAATGTCATGTGACCCGGCAGTGAGACGGTGGGGTAATGTCATGTGACACTGCAGTGAGACGGTGGGGTAATGTCATGTGACACTGCAGTGATACGGTGGGGTAATGTCATGTGACACTGCAGTGAGACGGTGGGGTAATGTCATGTGACACTGCAGTGATACGGTGGGGTAATGTCATGTGACACTGCAGTGAGACGGTGGTGTAATGTCATGTGACACTGCAATGAGACGGTGGGGTAATGTCATGTGACACTGCAGTGATACGGTGGGGTAATGTCATGTGACACTGCAGTGAGACGGTGGGGTAATGTCATGTGACACTGCAGTGAGACGGTGGGGTAATGTCATGTGACCCGGCAGTGAGACGGTGGGGTAATGTCATGTGACACTGCAGTGAGACGGTGGGGTAATGTCATGTGACACTGCAGTGAGACGGTGGGGTAATGTCATGTGACCCGGCAGTGAGACGGTGGGGTAATGTCATGTGACACTGCAGTGAGACGGTGGGGTAATGTCATGTGACCCGGCAGTGAGACGGTGGGGTAATGTCATGTGACCCGGCAGTGAGACGGTGGGGTAATGTCATGTGACACTGCAGTGAGACGGTGGGGTAATGTCATGTGACCCGGCAGTGAGACGGTGGGGTAATGTCATGTGACACTGCAGTGAGACGGTGGGGTAATGTCATGTGACCCGGCAGTGAGACGGTGGGGTAATGTCATGTGACACTGCAGTCAGACAGCGGTGCAATCACGTGACCCTGCAGGTCTGAGGGTCTGACCCCACTCTACCTCCAACATGCCGCGTCATGAGACACTGCATAGCGCAGAAGACCGGGGGTTGGGACTGATGTCATCATGTCATCAGCACCACCGTCCTGAACAGCAGTAGTCATGGTTAGGCGGTCGGGCAAGGCATTGTAATGGTCGAACAGTGTAAAAACGGCTCTTCCTGCTCACTGACATGCTAAGCATCCAGTCGCCTCAACTGTAAATTACGAGACGAAATCGCTGCAAGTTTTCCAAAAGTTTAGCATGTATGCCGTGATAAAAATATCGGAATATTTTAGCGAAAGTTGTATGCGTCCCAGCCCCAGGGCTTTTGCCCTGGGGCTGGGACGTCCCCAGGGCTTTTGATGCAAAACTCGTTTGTCTTTCTAAAAAAACTCGAGCGTGCTGTTTTTTCATCATCAAGCCGAGTTATTTCCGAAAATGTCGTCCCATTGCTGTCATTTGTCAGTGGTGCGTCGCCGGCGCGGCGGTCGGACGGTGTGGCGTGCCGTCACCACCGCTATGACCGTAACTGTGTCGTCATCACCGCTATGACCGTAACTGTGTCGTCATCACGGCTATGACCGTAGCTGTGACGTCATCGGGGCTATGACCGTAACTGTGTCGTAATCAGGGATATGACCGTAGTCCGTAACTGTGTCGTCATCACGGCTATGACCGTAGTCCGTAACTGTGTCGTCGTTACGGCTATGACCGTAACTGTGTCGTCATCACGGCTATGACCGTAGCTGTGACGTCATCGGTCATCACGGCTATGACCGTAGCTGTGACGTCATCGGGGCTATGACCGTAACTGTGACGTCATCACGGCTATGACCGTAACTGTCGTCATCACGGCTATGACCGTAGCTGTGACGTCATCGGGGCTATGACCGTAACTGTGTCGTCATCACGGCTATGGCCGTAGCTGTGACGTCATCGGGTCTATGACCGTAACTGTGACGTCATCGGACACTGACCCGCAGCTGCCCCTCGGTCCAGAGATTCGCTGTGATTGGTGGTAGAGCTGGCGGGTTTTATCCTGGCTGGGAGTTATCTGCCCGCATGTGGCTGGTTAATTCCAGACCTTTCGCGCGGCGCTTCAGCTGCCCTTAAGCGCCGAGTCTTATCACCTTCTTAAGAGTGAAGCAGGGCTGAACTTTATATATATTTGGGAGGACACGATCGCCCCCCCCCTCAATGCTGAGCTGAGCCCCCCTCCCCCCATTGGTGTTCCGGCCCCCTCCAATGTTTTCAAAAATGTGTGCCCCTCCAAAATTTCAAGAACTACCCGTACAGATTGTTCTGTTTTGAATTTTGCGTATTTTATCATATCAAGATGTGATTCCATCTTAGGACATAAATAAAGACATAAAAGAAAAGTGCAACAAAGAGCCTCTTGGGCCCATCCGAGGTTGCACCCCAACCCAACCCACCCCCCCCCCTCCACCAGTCTCGCCCCTTCAAATCACCTTACTCTACCTGCATAAAAGAAGGCTAATCCCACGAGTATTTATGAACTAATCCCTTCTCTGTAAAGTATTTATCTAATCTAATTTTGAAGGAAGCAAGTGCCACTGCATCAGCGACATCCCCTGGTAGCATATTCCAATGTCCTACAACCCTTCTACTGAAAAATGACTGTCGTAGCCTAGTCCTACTTTGTTTCATAATGAGTTTATGCTGATGACCTCTACCTCGATTTTCCCTATTGAACTCAAACATACCCTTTAAATATCCAGAATGCTGACTATTTACAAATTTGAAGACTTCAATTAGATCTCCTCTTAGCCTTCTATATCTAAGTGAAAACATACCCAATTTTTTAATCTATCTTCATAAGGTAAACTACCAAGACAATTAACCATTTTTGTTGCCCTTTTTTGAACTCTTTCTAACAACCAGCAATCTTTCTCATATGTTGGAGACCAGGCTTGTACACAATACTCCAAATGTGGTCTAACGTATGCACAATACAGTTTTGTTATTACCTTTTCACTCTTGTAGGAAACATTTCTGTTAATGGCCCCTAGCATTCTAAGTGCCTTTTTCCTAGCTTCTACAACCTGGTCTGACGCTGATAGTCTATTGTTTACCACGACACCTAAATCTCTTTCCTTTTCAATCTGCTCCATTTTCTGCCCACCCATTTCATACCTATGTTTACTGCTAACCCGTCCAGCGTGCATAATCTTACATTTACTCAAATTGAATTTCATCTGCCATGCTTCAGACCACTCAACTAGCTTGTCCAGATCTGATTGAAAAACATCCTGATCATGTTTTCCTCTAATAATCCTGACAACTTTTAGATCGTCTGCAAATTTCAAGACTTTGCTGTCTATACTGTTCTCAATTGCATTCACAAATATTATAAAAAGCAATGGGCCCAGGACTGAGCCCTGTGGAACCCCACTGAGAACCTCCTTCCATTGTGATTGGTACCCATTCAATATAACCCTTTGCTGGCGTCCTGAAAGCCACGTTTCTATCCAATCCAGAATCTTGCCCCTGATCCCATGCATTTTAAGTTGCAACCCCAGTCTTGTATGGGGGACTTTGTCAAATGCTTTACTGAAATCAAGAAAAGCTACATCTAGCTGTTTACCCTGATCAAAGCTATCTGTTGCAACATCCAAAAACTCCAGAAGATTAGTTAAACAAGAACGGCCCTTCCTAAAGCCATGCTGTGTATCCTTGATGAGTTCATTTTGCTCCAAGAATTCAACAATCTTATCTTTGATGATTGATTCAAGCACCTTGCAGACTAATGAGGTCAGACTAGCAAAAGACTAGGAGTAGTCCATCTTAGAAGTATACGAGCATTGTGATTCCATCTGCGACTGCTTTTCGATTATGATGTAATGGGTAGCATGGATTCTCTTTTGCTAACAAGTCTGTAGATACACTGGCAGATCCAGCCTCCCAATATGGGGGGGGGGGGGCTAATTTCACTGGGGGGGCTCCGGGCCCCAGGGGCCTCCATATGACCTAAAAGGTAAAGGTACCCCATTTTTTCCCTTTGCGGATTTGGGTTTGTAAGGACGTGTCAATTAAGTGCAAAAATAAAATTGATGGATATTTGTCTCGAAATATCTCAAATTTTTTCATTTTACATGCTATTGTATATACAAATTAGTTATTCGCTAATACCTTTTGACTGAATAAAGCTAGAAGGGCACGGTAAACGTCATTTTGTTGTTATCATCAAGACGCGTTGAATCCTGTGCAGCATGACTTCTTTCTGACATTTGATGACCCTGACCTAATTTCAAGGTCACGGCGCAAGGTCACCTTTCCAAATTTGACCTACACGGCGATGTTATATAGCTTTGAACTTGTCTTGAAGATAGGAATTCATTGGTATTAAAATAATTGCGCGATCGTTGATGATTATAAAGCAAACTGAGACATTTTCCGGCTTTCTTTACACCGAGAAGGAAGTTATGAAGTTACTATTCGACATTCAATTTAAAATGAATTGAAATTTTGCCATTGACGATCAGGCGTTATTTAAGCACAATCGAATTCCTCGCAACAAGACAAGTTTTAAGATATATAACATCGCCACATAGGCCACAATTGGAAACCTAACCTTGAACCTTGACATTTACTTTAGGTGAAGGTCACCAAATGTTAGAAAGAGGTCATACTGCATACCATTCAACGCGTCTTGACGAAAATAACACAATGGTGTCCATTTTACCTTTTTATCTTTATTCGTCAAAAGTTATTGGAGAATAACATCTTTCACAAAAAGAACATAAAATGACAAAATTTAGCATATTTGAAGACAAATAACAATCTTTTGTTCTGTTTGAACGACACTTCTTTACACTTAACAATCATAAAGTAAAAATAGGAAAGAAAAATAGTGGCTTGGGTATCCAAAAAAGATTTTCAAAAACTATCTGAAATTTAAGGTCAAGGTCATCAAATGTCAGAAAGAGATCACGCTGCAGAGCATTCAACTCGTGTTGATGAGAACAGCAAAATGACGTTTACTGTATCATTCTAGTTTTATTCAGTTAAAAGTTATTAGCGAATAGCATATTTTATATACATAAAATCACATAAAATGACAAAATTTGAGATATTTGGCGGCAAATATTTTTCAATTTTTTCTCTATCACTTAATTGACACGTCCTTACACGTAAGAATATCATAGCGAAAAAATAGAAACGCGTTTGAGAAAAGGTATCCAAAAACGTTGTACAGTTTCGAAAACGTATTAAATTTCGAAATTTTTGAAAATGAAAGAATAAACATCACCATGTTATAAAACATCTCATTGCCATTCTAATGACATATAATACATCTATATTGCTTAATAAATTCCCCGCTGGCTGACAAAGATTGACCTGCATCGTGACCTTATACAAATGCCCGAGGTAATATCTCCTGAACCACTGCTTGCATTGCAATACAACTTTCACAGGTCACTTAAGCGCCCCAGGCATATACCAATTTTTGCCATAATCGGTGACATGACGGTGTCATTTTGCACTTTATTTTTGTCGATTTGTCGTGGAATGCCCCAGCTACAAAAAAAGAGGAACATTGGGATTTTGTAATTGAACCTTATTACCCTACTTAATACTAGTAGACGTATTCCACACAACATAGGTACCTATGTAAGGAAATTAACTCAGGCGCTCCTCTGCCATCCAGCAGGCAGCAGGAGACCAAAGGCTGCGACGTTGCGTGTAAAATTATAACTTACGTTGGTTATGAATCACTCCAAAATAGCGTCAGACGCGCCACTTTCCCTATCCCTATACTGCTACCAAAATGCTAGCAAATAGAGGAAACACGAATGAGACCAAAAAAAAACAATACATTTATTTGACAAGAAGTTATTTTTCGCAGGCAGTACCCATTTTCAACGCCAGTTTCAGCGGATTTTGGGTGTGGGGCTAATTTCTATTGCCGCCCCTGTCGAGCTTGGAATGTGTGTGTGTGTGTGTGTGTGGGGGGGGGGGGGGGGTCTTTTCCCTTGCCGCACCTTTTGGACCCGCCAGTGATTCGATACAACATAGGTACCTATACAAGGAAATTCACTCACGCTCTCCTCTGTCATCCAGCAGGCAGCAGGAGACCGAAGTATGCGACGCGCGCTGTTTGTAAAATTATAACTTACGTTGGTTGTGAATAACTCCAAAATAGCGTCAGACGCACCGCTTTCCCTATCCCTACTGCTACCAAAATGCTACCAAATAGAGGAAACACGAACGAGGCAAAAACAAGATTTCTTTCTTTCGCAAGAAGTTATTCTTTCGCAGGCAGTACCCGTTTTTCATCGCCAGTTTCAGAGAATTTTGAGGGGGCTAATTTCTATTGCCGCCCCTGTCGAACTTGGGATGGGGGGGGGGGAGATTTTGCCCCTGCCGCCCCCCCCCCCCTGTATCTGCCAGTGCGTAGATACAAGGTCCCAGCGTTCAGATTAGCGAATAGCGGAAAGGGAGCATGACGAATTAGCGATCGGAGTGCTCTATTTAAATGGTCATCAATGGAATTTGTTGTAAATGTATTGTTTGCCTGGAATAAGGCTGATAGGTAATGCAGCCCTTTTGGCTCCCTGGTATTGCAATATCCTAAATATCCAACATCCATGCTAAAATAATAGTTTGATACGGAGGAACATCGAGGGATCGAGCCACCAAAGGGCATCGGGTCATCGTGGCCAGGGGGGACTAGGGATCCATGGCTCTTCCAGGAGGTTAACCGAGGTCGGCCTGAGTGGTCCTTGGTTGACCTGACGAGCCCCACGGTCAGCCTGAGCGAGCCTCGTTGGGCCTGGAGGGGAGCTCGGTCGACCCGAGGGGGCACTCGGTCGACTTGAGGGAGTCCTTCGTCCACCTGAGGGGGTTCCAGTCGGCCTAAAGCAACATTGTTTGGCCTGAGGGTTCCCCTGCCGGCCTGAGGGGCCTCAGTCGGCCTGATCGGCCCGAGGGGCCCTCGGTCGACTAAGGGGACTCTCGGTCGGCTTGAGGGAACCTCGGCCGGCTTGAGAGGGCCCTTAGTCGGCCTGAGGGGGGTCCAGTCGGCCTGACAAGCTCTTCTTCGGCCTGAGGGACCCTCTGTCGGCCTGGAGGGGTCTTCGGTCGGTCTGGATGGGAGCTCGGTTGTCCTGGGAGGCCCTCGGTCGACTTTAGAGGCCCTCGATCGGATTGAGGGAATATCAGCCGGCTTGAGGGGGCCCTTGGTCGGCCTTAGGAGCTTTTGTCGGCCTGAGGGACTCTTTTTCGGCCTGATGTACCCTTTGTCGGCTTGAGGAGGTTTCAGTCGGCCTGATCCGCCCTCGATATGCCTGAGGGGACCTCGGTCGGCGTGAGGGGGTCCTGAGTCGGTCTGAGGGACCCTCGGTTGGCCTGAGTGGCTCTCGCTTGGCCTGCGTGGACCTCTGTATGCCTGAGAGGACCTTGGTCGGCGTGGGGGCCCTGAGAGGGCCTGATGGACCCTCGCTTGACTTGAGGATTCGGCCGTTGCCCCCCCCCCCCCAACCGATTTCATAAAGTTCCACCACTGGAGTGAGGGCTAAAGGCTCTGAACCTGAGGCTTATGTGGCTACGCTATTCCGCCAGTTCAGGGCCGAGGTAAAATTCGGAGAGGCGGCAACCTGTTTGGTCTGGCTTGTAGACGTTTGTAGTCCCACACGTTTGTCAATATTGTCTCTACGTCTTGCACATACTTTCTACCCGATCTATCGTTGGAGACTGGCAAATACTGTGTCGGTTCCTGACTGCAGCGTCGTCGCGTCGGTCTGCCTGGCTGGAAGGCCTGAAGGTTCCAGAGTCGGCTGGAGGATGAGATGTATACCGCCAGCACCAGCACAGTATCACTCCTCTCCCCTCCCCTCATCTCCCCTCCCCTCCCCTCCCCTCCCCTCCCCTCCCCTCCCCTCCCCCGGGTGTAAATCAGACTGGCTTGAGACACGTCGAAGATTGATGAGTGCCCGGCTGAAGTGGACAGCGTGATTGCGTCCAGAAGTGCCGGCATGTTCCAGAGAAGTCTAGCGGAGCCGGGCGGATACGGTGACGAGTGTTTAGTCTCTCGGAGACAGGCTGTTAGCACACGGTGCGCTTCACGCGACCTGCCGTAATGTGTGAGACAATCGGTTTACAGCTGGCAATTGTCTCGCCATGATGGACCCGGGTTTCTAGGAATGTTCTGGAACACGACTGCTGGTGTTATGGACTGCTGAACCAGTCGCAGTCAGACAGCTGGACTGTCGCCGCTATGGCCTCAATGCAAACCGCTCCAAAACCAGGGGCGGATCTAGTGTTTTTTTTTTTTGGGGGGGGGGGGGGGGGTGAACCAGTGGCGTATTAAAAATGGTTGTTGAACGGGGGTAGCGGGATTTCAGCCGTCAGCGAAAAGTTGTTGTTGGGAGGGGGAGGGGGGAGGGGGAAGGGGGAAGGGGGAAGGGGGAAGGGGGAGGGGGAGGGGAGGGGAGGGGAGGGGAGGGGAGGGGAGGGGAGGGGAGGGGAGGGGAGGGGAGGGGAGGGGAGGGGAGGGGAGGGGAGGGGAGGGGAGAAGAGGGGAGAAGAGGGGAGAAGAGGGGAGAAGAGGGGAGAAGAGGGGAGAAGAGGGGAGAAGAGGGGAGAAGAGGGGAGAAGAGGGGAGGGGAGGGGAGGGGAGGGGAGGGGAGGGGAGGGGAGGGGAGGGGAGGGGAGGGGAGGGGAGGGGAGGGGAGGGGAGGGGAGGGGAGGGGAGGGGAGGGGAAAGTAGAGCGCGCCGTCAGCCACTGTACGTCGAGCGTTTTTTTTTTCTGGGGGGGGGGGGGGCGGCAATAATAGTTTCAGGACCTGGGGGAGGGGGCATGGCCCCTTTGTCCCCCTGGATCTTCCCCTGTCCAGAACATTCCCGTTCGAACCATTGAAAGCGAAGCGCGGCTGTAACCAAGGCGTGCAACAACTTGAGGCCATCCTATATGGGAGTAATTCTATTCCAGCGAGCGCGGCCAGCCTTATAAGCCAAGTTAGGGCCACTTTGTGCTGGCCGCCAACGAAGTCTGAACTGGCAGACCCTAACGATGAATCCGGAACAGTGGTGCACGTAAGAGCATAGTTATAGGCAGGGGTGGTAACAATGCTTTGAGTGGCCTCGACCAAAAGTGGTACAGAAAAAAAATGACCCCAGCTGAGCTGGGGTCATTTTTGTCTGTATCCCCGGCCAATCTGATACGGCACGATTGGTGCATGGAGTTTGTCACTAGCGCCACCTACCGCCACGGGTTACGACACTGGTAATATTGGCAATATTCAACAAACAAAAAAACACTTGTACTTGACTTTATCAATTCCCAATTACTTGCTTCATTAGAATGTGATATTACCTATGCCAATTCTTACCTGTCTTTTCCTTCAAAGACTGTTCATGACATTACATCCATAAATCAGAATCAGGTTTTCAATTATCCAATACACTTGAAATTAAAGAGTGAGAAATTCACAGTAAAACTCAGGAACAATAGTGGAAAATAGGGTTTCATTTACACAGGGTATTAATTTTCAACAAATTTATCAATGCTAGGACACTGTCTGGCAAAACAAAATCAACACATTAGTCACATTTATACAGCTTCAATGTTTTTGCCAAGCCAATCCACACATTGAAACAAATCAAAGTATACCTATTAACTTGGTAGCACTCCATTCTAAACAGAAAATACACAATACCCTGGACTGACGCAATATCAGTAAAATTCGCTGTGGTTTTGCCAGTTCCCACAGCACACTCAAACAAAAAACAGATTTGCACTAATAATGAATAAGCTTATGGTAAATGTTCAAAAAAGATCATGCAAAATATACAAATGTCATTCACAAAAGACGAGCTTCACTGATTGAAATCAACTGCGGATGGAAACTCCAGTGGGTGTCCACACAACTTTTCAAATAATTACATTTCAGACATTTAATAAATACACAACATTAAGCATACTAGACGAACCGCCAGAGCATATCAAGGCCATTTGGGCATCATTCCTATAGCTCAATGCAAGCAAATCAGGGGTTGTCTGGCTCAATGGGCAAAGTCAGGTGATGATGATGATGATTGGGGCTTAAGTGCGCCGCAACAATATAGTTATAAATCAGGACATCAATCCATGATCCATATAGGTAACAATTTAACCCTATTTGTAACAGGGGGGGGGGGGGGGGCGGATTCCGCCCCCCCCTCATGTTTTTCGCAGATATCTCCAGAACGGCTGGGAGCAGGCCCATGAAATTTTGGGACTTTTCATAGAATTGAATACCGCATTTGGAGTCAAAATTTTGAGTTCTTAACCTGAACAGAGGCGGTTCCAGGGTACAGTTTTGGGTGGGTTCGGATGCGATATTTGGCGATAATACGGAAATGCGATCTTCACGGTTTCTTCGTAACTGCCTCAAGTATGAAGGAGTTACATCGGTTCACGGTGATTGCAACAAGTGCAAATTAGTTGATGTTAATTAAATATGATTAAAATTTCATGGCAGAGGCGGTTTCAGAGGCTTGACAAGGGGGGGGGGGGGTTTCCAGGAAGTATTCAATGCTTGGCGGGAAGCAAATAGAGCAATGTAAGGGGCATTTATAGTTATCAAGATGTAAAAGATAGCTTCTGCTTCCATTATTTGCATAATTTATTACATATAGAGTTTCAGGGGCGTGTTCAGGCACATGAAAAGGGGGTGACTGGTTTGGTGATGACGATATGCCAGCGATAACGGCGCAATAGACGGTTAGCTTATAATTATATATGCACATATGAGGCCAGGAAAGGGAATAAAGTCATTTTTTGCAGAGGCGCGCTCAGGAATGGAAGAAAGGGGGTCATATTATTGCAAGGAAACTAAGAGGCATGGGCGTACAATGACATAACATACTGTAGTTTTCGGATGAAACACGCACCACAGGCTACTCTACGAACGATTATAAGATAATAGGCGAGTCCAGGTAGGGTAAAAGGGGGGTAAGCAATGTTAATTGAAGTTGTAAGTGAAATAGTCACTGTTGACTAGTTAGTATCATAATAGCGGATAATATACTTATCAAAAGTTATTGAGCCGCCCCAGTTTGGATCCTGGATACGCCTATTATGAAGTACAACATGCAAAAAGGAACTATCTACGATCAGTAACATATTTATAGTGCTGGGTAGCAACTTGTCTGCGGTTAATATTTTTTCCAATTTTACCCCCCTTTTTCACTAACCTGGTACCGCCTATGGCAAAAATATGAATTTTTACTGTTTTGTCTAATGTCACAATCACATACCATTCCATTTATTAAAAAAACACATAAAAATGGTTTTATTACGCATTTACTTCACCCCCATATTGAGTGACCTGCACACGCCTATGATTTTTTAATTTTCAAACGCCACTGTCATATATCAATTTCCAATTCAATCTCTATCGATTCGTATTAATTGTGTTAAAATCGGTCGATAAACATGAAAGCTATGTTGGATCAAAAATACCACTAAAATTTGTAGTTTTTCCCCCCTGTTGCCCCCCCCCCTATCCAAAATTTAGATTTTGTATTATTTAGAAATGTAGATCGTGTTGAGGGGAACCAAACGCCGTTTCATTTTCGAAAATCGGACGGGTAGATCTCGAGATCTCCGGGGGGGGGGGGGCGGAATCCACCCCCCCCCCTGTTACAAATAGGGGTAGCCAGGAGCCTGTTACAAATAGGGTTAAGGTGTAGCAATTCGGTGCAACGCTTGGGTCCGCCAATGGATAGGGTAAAAGTCCAATCTTCGGACACGTCCTAACTTCAGACTTTTCATGCTATCATAATGTAGACGATAGACGATAGACGATACGCACAGTGATTCAGTGTGTCAGTTATTGTTTACATTATGATAGCATGACAAGTCTAGAGTTAGGATGTGTCCAGGGTTACGACAGTCTACCCTATCATTTAGGTACCTACGGAGCCTTACTCAATTTGTACTTTTGCAGTCTGCATCCAACTTGAACTCACTTGATTAATATTACTTCAAACCCATGCTATATGTGCCTCCAATCGCAATCAACAACATCAAACTCAATGTTTTACATAATATATGTAAGCGTGGTGAATAATTTCACAAGTGAAGTTGGTTAAAATACAGCGAAGTTAGTGATTTGACAACCATTTGAACATTCACAGCAATCTATATTACTATTTTACAAGCGTCAGTCTGTCTGTCTGTGTCATTCCAGAACGAATTCAACACAGTAAAGCGGCAGTTCTACATTGCAGTACCACATTGCTATAAGCACGTGATGATTTTAAGGTTTTCAAACGAGTTTACGGATACTACCGAGTGGTGTATAATTCGTACATTTCCGACGGATTTGATACGATAGTTACGACAGTTTTAGTTTGTGCAGCTGTGGGCGAAGGTTTGTGCTGTAAGTTGTAACTAACATAGAAGGAGGTGTTAATAATTATTTTACCGTACACAAACAGTTTACGGATACGAGTTTTACATCGCTTCACTCCAGTCAAAAGCCAATCAGATACGAACACGGATACTACAGTGCCACAACCAATGTCAAGCAACCACGGAATCACTGAGAAACGAAGGTCATCGACGTACGGTACGGCATATATCAATGAACATATACGCTAAGCCGGGGTGGAGTTTTCACGGGTGTAACGGGTGTATAACGGGTGCCATAGGTGTTCCACGGGTATAATGGGTGAGTGCCGGCTATAACGGGGTTATCACGTGTTCCCCAGGGGCACAACGGGTACTACGGGTGTATGTCGGGCACCGTAGGTTTTTGACGGGTACTTCGGGTGTATGACGGGTACAAAAACGTATTATAGGTACGACAGGTGTCGCGGGTAGTACGGGTTATCAATCCCTAATTGCCTATCACTGGCTTGCACCACCACTGGACACCAGTAATCGCCCAGCGGAGCGGACGGGTTAGCACTAGTTTTAACTATTTGCAATGTGCGACTAAGCAATTTATCCAAATGAAAAATGATGCCTAAATACATACAGAGAAGGATAATTTAATATACTTTTTAACACACGGAAGAGTCCATTTCTCAACCATACACCATGCGCCATAAACGACGCAATTGCGCTGGATGCACGGTATAACTGCTGGATGTTCATGCTGAAGGAACCAGATTTTCTACTATTTATAGTAGAACTCTTCAAAGTCCCGCTGGTAAAACAATGAAATCCACTGACCAGACAGTAGACTCACTCCATTGAAAATGCACAAGGGAGGACCCCGAGCCGGGGCCGGGGTACAAAATGGACTGTCGACTAGATAACTGGTATAGATTTTTTCGTCAGAAATATGGGTGAAACTAAATTATTGGCAATCAAGAGCTGAAACGCAACTTATAATTTAAAAAATGTAAATGTTCATATATAATGACGTGATGATGATTAAGTGAATACATCTGATGTGGTTTTGACGATCAGTATTTCTAAGGACATGATCGCTTAGTAAATTTTCCCAGGAATAGCATAGTAATGATTTGTTACTGGCATTTTGAACACCGAGTACTTCATGAGAAGGATCATTTTGTCCCCGGCCTTATCCATAAAGACAGAACACTTTATCACCGCTGGTTATAGGGAGCAGAGGCGAAGGAAGGTTTGCTCGTGCTGGGTCTTTACGTAAACTAGACAGCATTTTTACTGGTGAAACAGGCAGTTGTCGAACGACGAAGTCGCTAAAACAGGCATCACCTATCGCCATTCTCCAGAACTGCTATTCTTTTCTTTTGGCCGAGGCTATGCTCTTTTTGCCGAACGCTATCCTTCTGAGTTGTATTAGCCTTTATCGGCTTCGGAAAGTTCAGCCCATTTTTCCCGGGGTGCTTCCACGAACCCATCCACGACGGCTACCGCCTCAGGCTACGAACGAACCTCGTGCCGTTTACCGTCTACCGTTTACCACCGGTTACCACCGTTTACCCAGTTACCATCCACTGTCTGGTAACTGGGATGTGGTCTACGGACCGGGCAGTGAATTCGGCGGACCGTTGACCGCGACTCCACACTGCCACTGATTGTGTCGCCGCGGGTCAGAAGAATGCCCTGATGCCATTGTCGGACCGGGCCGGCGCCGCTCCCGGCTGCCCGGGGGCAATTCCTCTGCGACAGATGGGCTGTGAACGGCCATGTATTGATCCGGCCCAGTTATTCATGATGTGGTGCCGTCTGGCGATGGGAGGCATTCAGTGGTTTGTCAGGAACAAACTGGATTCAGCCCAGCGCACAGTGGTTTGGGTAATGAGAGAAAACGGTGGTTTTGTTCCACTGGGTTCGAGTGTATGCGGTGACACATCGCTAGAGCATGACCGATCCGCCTTCGGTAGTTTCGTAATCGGTAGTTTCGGTTCAAAGAAATTCGGTAGTTTCGTAATCAAAGTACAAGAGCGAGTGTCGTTTTCTATTGCACGTCTGCTTCGCCCATCACCGTATTGTTTCTGGTAGCTCGCCTATCGCCTCTGTCCACAAGGCAAGTCGCCCGAGGTCTTGTAAATGTCACGCTGGTAAACCGGCTTGTAACTTTCAATACAGCCAGCCCGGGTGGCATGCCTTGTTTGTGACGGCAAGGCACCTGGAGAGACTCTGGGAAGGTCACGCTCTTCCCTGCGGACCACCACGACGACCCAGGCTCATTAGCGTAACTGTCCCGCTGAAGTTGAAGGCGCTGCGCTGTGACAAGCCGCCACGCACGCCTGTCGGGCTCTAGTGCGTCGCAACGAACCACTTCGCGTCGTGGCGAACTACTTTGTAGACCGCTGCGAGTAGTTTGAGGCCGTACGGGTAGTTTCAAACCGTATTGATTGTCCCTGTTGGGTTACTGATGGGCAATTAGGCCGTAGGCGTACTACACTGCGTATTACACGTGCAGGTGTTCGTGTCGACGCTAATTATATTGTCTTCGAGAATATTCTTCGGCGTCGACGCCTGCCACGCAGACACGGACGGCGGCGTTTAAAGGGACCGTCCCACCTTCCCAAAAGTTGTAAAATGTACACCGCTTGTGGTGCAAAATATGAGGTAATTGCTGCCGAACACGATTATGACATTTGTTTCTCGCAAACAGTGCTCAATTTAATAAAAACTTAAGTTTTAATATTTGGGTTGATGACGTCATATTGAGCTCTAGAGAGCTATGCATAAATAATTTACGCTGCCAAAGTACGGCACAATTATTTCGAGACAATTCTGGCGCTTTGAATACAAAACAAACCAACTACCAAACCATTGCAACGTAGCAAATATCTCCAAGGTTCACCTTAAAACAAGTCGACTATCATCACCATTTGGTAAAGAGAGGTGAAGTCATCGGCTTTAAGCCCCTATTCAAATACACGTGGGGTTTATTCGTTACAATTGTCAAGACCAACCTCGAATTTCTTTTCGATTAGACCTATGTGGTTGTTTTAACTGCTACCCTACTTAATTTCAATGCAAATCCAACAACATGGCTATCTCAACTCAAAACTAATGTTAGGTGGGAGTGTCCCTTTAATAAGTGATGCGTTCACGAGGTCAACACATCACTGACTGCGATCTGTTCGTGGCAGGCAGCCGGCCGGGCGGTGTCGAACTTCAAAGGTCGCCGTCGACGGTGGAAATGTCCCAGGTCATGTGTCGCGCTGCCGGCAGACTGCGTGGCCCGAGAAGGTTCTGGAAGGCTTCTGGAAAGTCGGTCTGCGGAGGCAATCCGGCCGGACGTGACGCGTTAGAGTGGTGGAACGCTCTGCGTTCCAACGCGAGGCGGTGAGACGGCGTGACATTTGCCAGCCCCACTGACGTGTCGAGTTTGGTCGGTATTGAACGGCGCTGTGAGGTCACGGCGAGGTCACTGCGTCACAGGACCGGGACGGATGAGACGCGAAGAGCCGGAGTCGAAAGGTCTGGGACGGCGCCGCTCGAGGCGTCCGTTAACATATTGTCCTCTCCGGACAGAGGTCCACGCGTGTTCGGACCGCGTGAACGACCCCGCGATCAATGCCTGCCTGCCGCCGCAGCAGCGGCAGACAGCGGGAGGCGCAGCCTGAGCCTCGTTCACGACCTCCTGCTGACGGGCTGCCAACGGCTGCCCAAAACGGCAGCACACACCAACCTACGTCATCGCCGGCGATTACTACTTGAACACAAATGCTGTCGATTCACGATACATATCTGGCGTACTTGCTACGACAAATTTGCTCCTACAGAAAGCCTGGCTTATGGTACATAATACCAACATAAACAGTAAACTAAAATTATCGCAGACTTACTCCATATCCATCTTCGCTTATTCAAGCTTTTCGCTTGGAGATCGTTGGTTGTTTATCGACGCTTCACGTTTGGAAATTGCCGCGTGCGCCAATTTCTGTTCTCTGCTGCCCGGCTGACGCGATTTTCCGTCAGCAGCGACAGCAGGAGGCCGCATAGGTATGACGTCATACACCGTACCCCTCCCCCATTCCATTCCCCCACTGGTCCACGCTGATTGGTCGATACGTTTTGGCAGCAGTAGGCAGCAGCAGGCAGCAGCAGTCAGCCCGTCAGCCGGCGTCGTGAACGAGGCTCAGGTGGCAGGTGGCAGGTGGCATAACCGGAGTGTGATGGCCGCACGGTCCGCCGCGCAGCGTTGAAGATTAGACCGAGGACAGTTGGCGACTGGCTTGGTCGTCAGCGAACATTGCCTAAACTCATCATTGGTATAGATATTCAGTTTGATTGGATTTTGGCCGGAACGCCTCGAGCAATATCGTCCAGAAGCTGACCGGACAGCCGGCTGTTTGGGCCGTGGGAAGCGGACATGATTGCAGAGTTTCGTCATTGCTCCTGGGCTTCGCCTGTTCAGTGCCTCGGGGAACTCGCCGCTAAAATTACTGAACCGCCACGGAGTTTGGCCGGACATGAGCCGCCCGTTCGTCCGAGGCGATATGGGGCGTGCTTGATGACTTCAGTAGCCTGAGGTCAGGTGGTATTCCGATATATCGAACACTGCGGAGCTTTTGGGAGTCTTGACTACGCTTCAGGGCTTGGGTTCATGTTCTTTAATTAGTTCCAGCCTCTGCTGTACCTGATGGCATTAGCCGCCCCGGGCCAGTCTGATAATTTTTGCCATTTTCTGGACTTTTTGGGTCCAAATAATTTTGCTCTCTTCATTTTTATTTCTGGAAATTTGCTCTCCTTCACCTGATCTTACTGACATTGTAGTTAAAATGTAATTCCATTTTCCTCACAAGGATTTAATATGTATTACAGATCAGGAATTGATCATTTTCAAGTAAAACAAATACACAAATAAAAGCCAATTTTCCTCTTTTTTTAATACTCTAGTCTCTACACTTCTGTATTTTTACTCTCCGGGGCCAGGTCATGAAACGAAAAATCCAACACTGCGGCCCGGACAGTCCGGACAGTCCTCTGTCTGTTCGTGACGATCCCGGCTGTGTCTCGACTGTGTCTCGGCTGTGTCTCGACTGTGTCTCGGCGGTGTATCGGCGGTGTATCGACTGTGTCTCGCTCGACTGTGTCTCGACTGTGTCTCGACTGTGTCTCGACTGTGTCTCGACTGTGTATCGGCGGTGTCTCGGCGGTGTCTTGACTGTCGCTGCTGTCTTTCATCTGCCTTGTCCCGACTGCCCCTGACTCTCCCCAACTATTCCTGACTACCATCGCTGTCTACCCAGGCTGTCCCTGGCTGCCCTGGCTGCCCTGGCTGTCTATGTCTGTCCAGGCTGTCCCTGGCTGCCTGGCTGTCCATGTCTGCCTGGCTGTCCCTGTCTGCCCTGGCTGTCCATGTCTGCCTGGCGGTCCATGTCTGCCCAGGCTGTCCCTGGCTGTCCCTGGCTGTCCCTGGCTATCCCTGGCTGTCCCTGGCTGTCCCTGGCTGTCCCTGGCTGTCCCTGGCTGTCCCTGGCTGTCCCTGGCTGTCCCTGGCTGTCCCTGGCTGTCCCTGGCTGTCCCTGGCTGTCCCTGGCTGTCCCTGGCTGTCCCTGGCTGTCCCTGGCTGTCCCTGGCTGTCCCTGGCTGTCCCTGGCTGTCCCTGGCTGTCCCTGGCTGTCCCTGGCTGTCCCTGGCTGTCCCTGGCTGTCCCTGGCTGTCCCTGGCTGTCCCTGGCTGTCCCTGGCTGTCCCTGGCTGTCCCTGGCTGTCCCTGGCTGTCCCTGGCTGTCCCTGGCTGTCCCTGGCTGTCCCTGGCTGTCCCTGGCTGTCCCTGGCTGTCCCTGGCTGTCCCTGGCTGTCCCTGGCTGTCCCTGGCTGCCCCTGGCTGCCCCTGGCTGCCCCTGGCTGCCCCTGGCTGCCCCTGGCTGCCCCTGGCTGCCCCTGGCTGCCCCTGGCTGCCCCTGGCTGCCCCTGGCTGCCCCTGGCTGCCCCTGGCTGCCCCTGGCTGCCCCTGGCTGCCCTGGCTGCCCTGGCTGCCCTGGCTGCCCTGGCTGCCCTGGCTGCCCTGGCTGCCCTGGCTGTCCCTGGCTGCCTGGCTATCCCTGGCTGCCTGGCTGCCTGGCTGTCCCTGGCTGCCTGGCTGTCCATGTCTGCCCAGGCTGTCCCTGGCTGCCCCTGGCTGCCCCTGGCTGCCCCTGGCTGCCCCTGGCTGCCCCTGGCTGCCCCTGGCTGCCCCTGGCTGCCCCTGGCTGCCCCTGGCTGCCCCTGGCTGCCCCTGGCTGTCCATGTCTGCCCAGGCTGTCCCTGGCTGCCCCTGGCTGTCCCTGGCTGCCCTGGCTGTCCATGTCTGCCCAGGCTGTCCCTGGCTGCCCCTGGCTGCCCCTGGCTGCCCCTGGCTGCCCCTGGCTGCCCCTGGCTGCCCCTGGCTGCCCCTGGCTGCCTGGCTGTCCACGTCTGCCCAGGTGTCCCTGGCTGCCCTGGCTGTCCATGTCTGCCCAGGCTGTCTGCCTGGCTGTCACTGGCTGCCTGGCTGTCCATGTCTGCCCTGGCTGTCCATGTCTGTCCAGGCTGTCCATGTCTGCCTGGCTGTCCATGTCTGTCCTGGCTGTCCATCTCTGCCCTGGCTGTCCCTGGCTAGCCAGGCTGTCCCTGGCTGCCTGGCTGTCCATGTCTGCCCAGGCTGTCCCTGGCTGTCTGGCTGCCTGGCTGTCCATGTCTGCCTGGCTGTCCATGTCTGCCCAGGCTGTCCATGTCTGCCTGGCTGTCCATGTCTGCCCTGGCTGTCCATGTCTGCCCTGGCTGTCCATGTCTGCCTGGCTGTCACTGGCTGCCAGGCTGTCCATGTCTGTCCCTGGCTGTCCCTGTCTGCCCAGGCTGTCCATGTCTGTCCAGGCTGTCCACGTCTGCCCTGGCTGTCCATGTCTGCCCAGGCTGTCCATGTCTGTCCAGGCTGTCCACGTCTGTCCAGGCTGTCCATGTCTGTCCCTGGCTGTCCCTGTCTGTCCAGGCTGTCCATGTCTGTCCAGGCTGTCCATGTCTGTCCCTGGCTGTCCCTGTCTGTCCAGGCTGTGTCCCGGCTGTGACCCTGGCTCAGCATAGGCTATCCGGTTAGTGGCCCGGCGGGACCGTCTGTCTGGCGACTCGAGAGTCCAGATTGCGGCGCTACCCTGCTCACCAGTCCAGACACTGCCGCCGCTAATGACCGCGCGCCGCCGGCCCCGACCGCCGGCCCCGACCGCCGCCGCTCCCAATGGCGGCCAGTGACCGTCTGCCCTTCGGTCGGTCGGCTCACTTTACTTCGTGGCACTGGCTGCTGTAGCCGGCCAGACCGAGACCTCCAGCACTGGCTGTAGCCGGCCAGACCGAGACCTCCAGCACTGGCTGCTGCTGGCTGGATTGAGACTTCGCTGTACTGGCTGCTGCTGGCTGTCTGCTGTGTCATTTATTGTTGGCATTTATACAAACCAACTCCGTGGGTCGATCTCCGTCCAAATTAACTCTGCAAGTTGGAAGCTCACTTTGTGTTATATGTGCAATTTCCTTGTGATTGTATCGAAAGACTGGCCCCAAACAGGACATGTATATATGGACGTCAGTAGACACAAGACACGATACAGGCGTGACTATTACATATCATTAGACGGTTTGGTAAACAGGTAGCTAAAACAGTAAGCAACCAGTGTCACGGTAGGAAAAAATAATACCAAGCATATCCTTTCGAGGAAAGACTTGACCAGTCGCTCTCTAGGAAAGACTTGGGCGCTCAATCAAACCCTGTCGGGTCCAGCCCCCTCGCCGCCTCAGGACACAAGAGGGGCGTGTGATTGGTTCATGTTCCAAAAAATGCGGTTAGTGACGGTGGGCAGAGTGCAGAGAGCAGGGCAGAGTAGGCAGAGCAGAGTTCTTTGCAGTGGCAGGGACGAAAATTGTGCTGGGATGGGGAGAGGGAATGCTAGTTGGACATGTGGGCAGAAACATGGCGCTGTGTGCTGGGATGGGGAGAGGGAATGCTAGTTGGACATGTGGGCAGAAACCTGGCGCTGTGTGCTGGGATGGGGAGAGGGAATGCTGGTTGGACATGTGGGCAGAAACCTGGCGCTGTGTGCTGGGATGGGGAGAGAGAATGCTAGTTGGACATGTGGGCAGAAAGCTGGCGCTGCACCACACGCTCGACAATGTTGGCCATGGTGGGGAGAATGGAAAAATAACGGATAGTCGGAAAGTGGAAACTAGGGTTGAACCACCGGAAAATGGAAAGAAAAAAAAGAGGTCTTTGTCGTTGGCCGTGATCCAGGGAAGTCAGATGAGGTAAGGCAGGTATAAACAACATGTAGCAGAGAAGGGCCTATATTCGATAACGTCAGACTAAAGCAGGATTCGAATACGAAGGCCCACAGGTCCACACAAGAACGTGCATAAGAATATCTCCTGCAACCCGGCCATCGTCGCCCCAGCGAACCGAAAACCACAAACACCTACCAGTGGCAGGATGCACGAGACATCAGACGGCACTCTCGAGACCGGCCAAGCTGGCTGCAGGGACACGCGGAGCAACGTTGACAAAAAGCCAATCACTTAACCAGTGTGACGTCAGGAAGGTTGGCAGTTATGAAAAATTTCCCGTGCAATCACCGGTCGTATAGTGTGGTACAGAGAGCTACTCCGGCCGTTACGCAGTCTCTCCCTCGTGTCCGCCCGGCAATGGCGTCTGATCGCCGACCTTACCCTCCCGTCTAATTCTCGGAAAGTCGGTGATCTGCCCTCGCGATGTAACACGGCTCCGCTGGGACCCGAACCAACCCTCGCCCCGCTGGGGTACTCAGCCGAACACGCCCCCATATTAGGAGGCTCACAAATATAATTTGGAGGCCGAAAGCCATTTTGTGTCTTTGCCGATCTGAAAGAACATTGACCATCAGAACATCTTCTTCAAACGGAGACTCGACTTTCAATTTAGGAATTGTTCTGGTCACTCATCAAAAAATAGGTCAAGCGGTCGTGTCCAAAAAATACAAATCCGAGATTGCAAAAATGTCCCTCGGTTCAATGCAAGTTACTTCAATATACAGGTTTGATGTCGTAACTATGCTGGTTTGTGAACTACGAGCCGCCAAATGTAGGCCTGCTGAGTGACCTCCGAAAAGTGCCCGAAGCTCTATCTTAAAAACCGCTGCTCGGATAATGTTTTCGTTGGGACAGCTGGCTTCCCCGCCTATGATAACCTCCTAGACCAAATTACCGAGATAAATGAAATATGATGGTGTTAATTTTGGATTGTTTTGGGTCGATCTATCGTGGAATGCCCCAGGTATATAGGTATATATATATATATATAATGCATCTCCCGCATAAGCAAAAGTGAAATTGTAAGCAAAGGTCAAGGTCAGGTCAACAAAGGTCACAGGTCTACGAAAGCCATGCGACACATGTTGTGTATGGGCTATTTTACACGTATAATTCGATAGTAGCAGCCATTTTCACAACCTCACCCCATATAATGGCCCTCAGGTCAAGGTCAGGTCACAATAAGGGCAAAATCTGAAATTCATTAATCTAAATAAAAAGGCATATTTATAGACCAGTCTTGTCTCAGAAACACAGCGGTGGAATTTATTTGTCTGTATCTGGTCAATAAAAGCCAAAAAACGTAACTTACAAAATGACGTCATGAGTTACTTATACTTGGGAGCCATAAGTCAGTCACAAATAAAGATATTGCCTTAAAATTTGGTTTGGTTATCGGCCATACGTGGTTTTCTAATGTCTGCCGTTTTTTTTTAAATATCTTCTAAAAAAAGATTATGTGGAAACTCTTCCGAGAAGGAAAAAATCAGTTGTTTTTGTCAAAACCCCAGAATTTCGAAAATCCGAGATGGCCATTTGGAAGAGAATGTTATTTTTTTTTCTCTTGACGTTTTTTTATTTGCAATTTGCATCAAAACTGGCTTCTACGATTTTTCCAACATTGATCGTTTCTCCACCAAAAATGGCATGACATGACGTCATTAAAACGTCATTATCTCCCAAAGTACTGCACCAATTTCACTAAAATGTCGTGAGAAGACGTAGAATTGATGTAGCATAAGGTACCGAAAGTTTCACGTTGATATCTGTCATAGTTTTCAAGTCATTGAGAAAATACGGGAGGCGAGAGATGTTACCCCCTCCCCCAGCGGGGTGCAGGTTAAGATCAAGAGTCTCCGGGATGACGGCGGGCACATTTGTAATTTTAAATTGACATGATTGAAAAAGTTGTATTGGAATATGTTTCTCGGCCGCTGGTAGCAGACGGCGAGCGATGTGGGACCACATATCGACGACAGGCAGAACAAAACCTCTGACTCTAGGAGAGAGATATCAATCATGGAGCAGGCTACCATGGTCAGTACGCTCTGACTCTAGGAGAGAGATATAAATTATGGAGCAGGCTACCATGGTCAGTACGCTCTGACTCTAGGAGAGAGATATAAATTATGGAGCAGGCTACCATGGTCAGTACGCTCTGACTCTAGGAGAGAGATATCAATTATGGAGCAGGCTACCATGGTCAGTACGCTCTGACTCTAGGAGAGAGATATAAATTATGGAGCAGGCTGCCATGGTCAGTACGCTCTGACTCTAGGAGAGAGATATAAATTATGGAGCAGGCTACCATGGTCAGTACGCTCTGACTCTAGGAGAGAGATATCAATCATGGAGCAGGCTACCATGGTCAGTACGCTCTGACTCTAGGAGAGAGATATAAATTATGGAGCAGGCTACCATGGTCAGTACGCTCTGACTCTAGGAGAGAGATATAAATTATGGAGCAGGCTACCATGGTCAGTACGCTCTGACTCTAGGAGAGAGATATAAATTATGGAGCAGGCTACCATGGTCAGTACGCTCTGACTCTAGGAGAGAGATATAAATTATGGAGCAGGCTACCATGGTCAGTACGCTCTGACTCTAGGAGAGAGATATAAATTATGGAGCAGGCTACCATGGTCAGTACGCTCTGACTCTAGGAGAGAGATATCAATTATGGAGCAGGCTACCATGGTCAGTACGCTCTGACTCTAGGAGAGAGATATAAATTATGGAGCAGGCTACCATGGTCAGTACGCTCTGACTCTAGGAGAGAGATATAAATTATGGAGCAGGCTACCATGGTCAGTACGCTCTGACTCTAGGAGAGAGATATCAATCATGGAGCAGGCTACCATGGTCAGTACGCTCTGACTCTAGGAGAGAGATATAAATTATGGAGCAGGCTACCATGGTCAGTACGCTCTGACTCTAGGAGAGAGATATCAATCATGGAGCAGGCTACCATGGTCAGTACGCTCTGACTCTAGGAGAGAGATATAAATCATGGAGCAGGCTACCATGGTCAGTACGCTCTGACTCTAGGAGAGAGATATCAATCATGGAGCAGGCTACCATGGTCAGTACGCTCTGACTCTAGGAGAGAGATATCAATCATGGAGCAGGCTACCATGGTCAGTACGCTCTGACTCTAGGAGAGAGATATCAATTATGGAGCAGGCTACCATGGTCAGTACGCTCTGACTCTAGGAGAGAGATATCAATCATGGAGCAGGCTACCATGGTCAGTACGCTCTGACTCTAGGAGAGAGATATCAATTATGGAGCAGGCTGCCATGGTCAGTACGCTCTGACTCTAGGAGAGAGATATAAATTATGGAGCAGGCTTCCATGGTCAGTACGCTCTGACTCTAGGAGAGATATAAATTATGGAGCAGGCTACCATGGTCAGTACGCTCTGACTCTAGGAGAGAGATATAAATTATGGAGCAGGCTACCATGGTCAGTACGCTCTGACTCTAGGAGAGAGATATCAATCATGGAGCAGGCTGCCATGGTCAGTACGCTCTGACTCTAGGAGAGAGATATAAATTATGGAGCAGGCTACCATGGTCAGTACGCTCTGACTCTAGGAGAGAGATATCAATTATGGAGCAGGCTACCATGGTCAGTACGCTCTGACTCTAGGAGAGAGATATCAATCATGGAGCAGGCTGCCATGGTCAGTACGCTCTGACTCTAGGAGAGAGATATCAATTATGGAGCAGGCTACCATGGTCAGTACGCTCTGACTCTAGAAGAGAGATATCAATCATGGAGCAGGCTACCATGGTCAGTACGCTCTGACTCTAGGAGAGAGATATAAATTATGGAGCAGGCTACCATGGTCAGTACGCTCTGACTCTAGGAGAGAGATATCAATCATGGAGCAGGCTACCATGGTCAGTACGCTCTGACTCTAGGAGAGAGATATCAATCATGGAGCAGGCTACCATGGTCAGTACGCTCTGACTCTAGGAGAGAGATATCAATCATGGAGCAGGCTACCATGGTCAGTACGCTCTGACTCTAGGAGAGAGATATCAATTATGGAGCAGGCTGCCATGGTCAGTACGCTCTGACTCTAGGAGAGAGATATAAATTATGGAGCAGGCTACCATGGTCAGTACGCTCTGACTCTAGGAGAGAGATATCAATTATGGAGCAGGCTACCATGGTCAGTACGCTCTGACTCTAGGAGAGAGATATCAATCATGGAGCAGGCTACCATGGTCAGTACGCTCTGACTCTAGGAGAGAGATATCAATTATGGAGCAGGCTGCCATGGTCAGTACGCTCTGACTCTAGGAGAGAGATATAAATTATGGAGCAGGCTACCATGGTCAGTACGCTCTGACTCTAGGAGAGAGATATCAATTATGGAGCAGGCTACCATGGTCAGTACGCTCTGACTCTAGGAGAGAGATATCAATCATGGAGCAGGCTACCATGGTCAGTACGCTCTGACTCTAGGAGAGAGATATAAATTATGGAGCAGGCTACCATGGTCAGTACGCTCTGACTCTAGGAGAGAGATATCAATCATGGAGCAGGCTACCATGGTCAGTACGCTCTGACTCTAGGAGAGAGATATAAATTATGGAGCAGGCTACCATGGTCAGTACGCTGACTCTAGGAGAGAGATATCAATCATGGAGCAGGCTGCCATGGTCAGTACGCTCTGACTCTAGGAGAGAGATATAAATTATGGAGCAGGCTGCCATGGTCAGTACGCTCTGACTCTAGGAGAGAGATATCAATCATGGAGCAGGCTGCCATGGTCAGTACGCTCTGACTCTAGGAGAGAGATATCAATCATGGAGCAGGCTACCATGGTCAGTACGCTCTGACTCTAGGAGAGAGATATAAATTATGGAGCAGGCTACCATGGTCAGTACGCTCTGACTCTAGGAGAGAGATATCAATCATGGAGCAGGCTACCATGGTCAGTACGCTCTGACTCTAGGAGAGAGATATAAATTATGGAGCAGGCTACCATGGTCAGTACGCTCTGACTCTAGGAGAGAGATATCAATCATGGAGCAGGCTACCATGGTCAGTACGCTCTGACTCTAGGAGAGAGATATCAATCATGGAGCAGGCTGCCATGGTCAGTACGCTCTGACTAGGAGAGAGATATCAATCATGGAGCAGGCTGCCATGGTCAGTACGCTCTGACTCTAGGAGAGATATATCAATCATGGAGCAGGCTACCATGGTCAGTACGCTCTGACTCTAGGAGAGAGATGTAAATTATGGAGCAGGCTACCATGGTCAGTACGCTCTGACTCTAGGAGAGAGATATCAATCATGGAGCAGGCTACCATGGTCAGTACGCTCTGACTCTAGGAGAGAGATATCAATCATGGAGCAGGCTACCATGGTCCAGTGTCCCAAAATTTGTCGATTTGGGTGGGAAATGACACCTAAATATGAACAATTTTCCACTCTCGCTCCCCATTTTAGGTGTGAATTTTCCACTCCCAAATTATAAATTGTGATATTGATTCTGACAAATAGACATAAATATAGACTAAAAATACATTATTTCAAAGAAAACTACTGATTTTCATATTTTAAACAGAAATCAATATTGTACCATTTTCTACATAGTTTTCCACTCTCATGGTATTTTTTGGGCTCGAATTTTCCACTCTGACACCCAAGCAAAAATGGAATCTTTGGACATTGCCATGGTCAGTACGCTCTGACTCTAGGAGAGAGATATCAATCATGGAGCAGGCTGCCATGGCCAGTACGCTCTGACTCTAGGAGAGAGATATCAATCATGGAGCAGGCTACCATGGTCAGTACGCTCTGACTCTAGGAGAGAGATATAAATTATGGAGCAGGCTACCATGGTCAGTACGCTCTGACTCTAGGAGAGAGATATAAATTATGGAGCAGGCTACCATGGTCAGTACGCTCTGACTCTAGGAGAGAGATATCAATCATGGAGCAGGCTACCATGGTCAGTACGCTCTGACTCTAGGAGAGAGATATCAATCATGGAGCAGGCTACCATGGTCAGTACGCTCTGACTCTAGGAGAGAGATATCAATCATGGAGCAGGCTACCATGGTCAGTACGCTCTGACTCTAGGAGAGAGATATAAATTATGGAGCAGGCTGCCATGGTCAGTACGCTCTGACTCTAGGAGAGAGATATCAATCATGGAGCAGGCTACCATGGTCAGTACGCTCTGACTCTAGGAGAGAGATATCAATCATGGAGCAGGCTACCATGGTCAGTACGCTCTGACTCTAGGATAGAGATATAAATTATGGAGCAGGCTGCCATGGTCAGTACGCTCTGACTAGGAGAGAGATATCAATCATGGAGCAGGCTACCATGGTCAGTACGCTCTGACTCTAGGAGAGATATATCAATCATGGAGCAGGCTACCATGGTCAGTACGCTCTGACTCTAGGAGAGAGATATCAATCATGGAGCAGGCTACCATGGTCAGTACGCTCTGACTCTAGGAGAGAAATATCAATCATGGAGCAGGCTGCCATGGTCAGTACGCTCTGACTCTAGGAGAGAGATATAAATTATGGAGCAGGCTACCATGGTCAGTACGCTCTGACTCTAGGAGAGAGATATCAATCATGGAGCAGGCTACCATGGTCAGTACGCTCTGACTCTAGGAGAGAGATATCAATCATGGAGCAGGCTACCATGGTCAGTACGCTCTGCCTCTAGGAGAGAGATATAAATTATGGAGCAGGCTGCCATGGTCAGTACGCTCTGACTCTAGGAGAGAGATATCAATTATGGAGCAGGCTACCATGGTCAGTACGCTCTGACTCTAGGAGAGAGATATCAATCATGGAGCAGGCTACCATGGTCAGTACGCTCTGACTCTAGGAGAGAGATATCAATCATGGAGCAGGCTACCATGGTCAGTACGCTCTGACTCTAGGAGAGAGATATTAATCATGGAGCAGGCTACCATGGTCAGTACGCTCTGACTCTAGGAGAGAGATATAAATTATGGAGCAGGCTACCATGGTCAGTACGCTCTGACTCTAGGAGAGAGATATAAATTATGGAGCAGGCTACCATGGTCAGTACGCTCTGACTCTAGGAGAGAGATATCAATCATGGAGCAGGCTACCATGGTCAGTACGCTCTGACTCTAGGAGAGAGATATCAATCATGGAGCAGGCTACCATGGTCAGTACGCTCTGACTCTAGGAGAGAGATATCAATCATGGAGCAGGCTACCATGGTCAGTACGCTCTGACTCTAGGAGAGAGATATCAATCATGTAGCAGGCTACCATGGTCAGTACGCTCTGACTCTAGGAGAGAGATATCAATCATGGAGCAGGCTACCATGGTCAGTACGCTCTGACTCTAGGAGAGAGATATAAATTATGGAGCAGGCTACCATGGTCAGTACGCTCTGACTCTAGGAGAGAGATATCAATCATGGAGCAGGCTACCATGGTCAGTACGCTCTGACTCTAGGAGAGATATATAAATTATGGAGCAGGCTACCATGGTCAGTACGCTCTGACTCTAGGAGAGAGATATAAATTATGGAGCAGGCTACCATGGTCAGTACGCTCTGACTCTAGGAGAGAGATATCAATCATGGAGCAGGCTACCATGGTCAGTACGCTCTGACTCTAGGAGAGAGATATCAATCATGGAGCAGGCTACCATGGTCAGTACGCTCTGACTCTAGGAGAGAGATATCAATCATGGAGCAGGCTACCATGGTCAGTACGCTCTGACTCTAGGAGAGAGATATAAATTATGGAGCAGGCTACCATGGTCACTACGCTCTGACTCTAGGAGAGAGATATAAATCATGGAGCAGGCTACCATGGTCAGTACGCTCTGACTCTAGGAGAGAGATATAAATTATGGAGCAGGCTACCATGGTCAGTACGCTCTGACTCTAGGAGAGAGATATAAATTATGGAGCAGGCTACCATGGTCAGTACGCTCTGACTCTAGGAGAGAGATATCAATCATGGAGCAGGCTACCATGGTCAGTACGCTCTGACTCTAGGAGAGAGATATAAATTATGGAGCAGGCTACCATGGTCAGTACGCTCTGACTCTAGGAGAGAGATATCAATCATGGAGCAGGCTACCATGGTCAGTACGCTCTGACTCTAGGAGAGAGATATCAATCATGGAGCAGGCTACCATGATCAGTACGCTCTGACTCTAGGAGAGAGATATCAATCATGGAGCAGGCTACCATGGTCAGTACGCTCTGACTCTAGGAGAGAGATATCAATCATGGAGCAGGCTACCATGGTCAGTACGCTCTGACTCTAGGAGAGAGATATCAATCATGGAGCAGGCTACCATGGTCAGTACGCTCTGACTCTAGGAGAGAGATATCAATCATGGAGCAGGCTACCATGGTCAGTACACTCTGACTCTAGGAGAGAGATATCAATCATGGAGCAGGCTACCATGGTCAGTACGCTCTGACTCTAGGAGAGAGATATCAATCATGGAGCAGGCTACCATGGTCAGTACGCTCTGACTCTAGGAGAGAGATATCAATCATGGAGCAGGCTACCATGGTCAGTACGCTCTGACTCTAGGAGAGAGATATAAATTATGGAGCAGGCTACCATGGTCAGTACGCTCTGACTCTAGGAGAGAGATATAAATCATGGAGCAGGCTACCATGGTCAGTACGCTCTGACTCTAGGAGGGAGATATCAATCATGGAGCAGGCTACCATGGTCAGTACGGGGATCAAACAATACAGCGAAGTTAATGTCGTAATGTGTGCAGAGGTCGTGTCAGAAGGCGTATCCGCTCGGATACAAGCCGGCTTTCTGCAACACTTCCGCAAATATGATATCGTACGAATGAAATGATGATGGTTTAAGACACATTGAAAAGCTTCAGCACGATGAACGTCGTCACAAGGGCTCACTTCGTTTAAAAGTGAGCCAGCTGAGTATGCAGATTGTGTCACAAAATAATTCAATGTAAACGCTGGCAGCGTCTCGCACATGCGGCCTTTCCGACGTTAAGTGCAGTGTTTAGCAAACTACAACATCCATTAATACCATTAATACGGGATGGGGTGTTGCAGCACGACTAGTGGATACAGTATTTCCAGCTCGTTAAAAGCTGCCTGGGGCACCGATACAATACGCCGCGGGGACCGGTAGACTCGAGGCGATAGAGAAGTACGAACCAGATTTGGACTTCACTCCCAGCCAGGGCGACTTAAGCTGGCAGCATGTTCACTTATTTGTTTGTAAAGTTCATCGGCTAGAGTTCACTGATCATTCTGATAGCTGTCAGTTCCATGATAATCAAAAGTTTTCGATGCATGCAAAGTTTGCATTCCATGGACTTTTCTGAAAGGAACTCGCTGTCTGGTTGGGTTGTTTATTTTGTGTTGGCAACCCATTCAGAAATGCATTAAGAAATCCAGCACGACATCTCTGCCTGGTATTTGTCCGTGATGGCGGTCGTTGCCATGGTGGAATCCAGCACGACATCTCTGCCTGGTATTTGTCCGTGATGGCGGTCGTGTGCCATGGCGGAATCCAGCACGACATCTTTGCCTGGTATTTGTCCGTGATGGCGGTCGTTGCCATGGTGGAATCCAGCACGACATCTTTGCCTGGTATTTGTCCGTGATGGCGGTCGTGTGCCATGGTGGAATCCAGCACGACATCTCTGCCTGGTATTTGTCCGTGATGGTGGTCGTTGCCATGGTGGAATCCAGCACGACATCTTTGCCTGGTATTTGTCCGTGATGGCGGTCGTTGCCATGGCGGAATCCAGCACGACATCTTTGCCTGGTATTTGTCCGTGATGGCGGTCGTTGCCATGGCGGAATCCAGCACGACATCTTTGCCTGGTATTTGTCCGTGATGGCGGTCGTTGCCATGGTGAAATCCAGCACGACATCTTTGCCTGGTATTTGTCCGTGATGGCGGTCGTGTGCCATGGTGAAATCCAGCACGACATCCTTGCCTGGTATTTGTCCGTGATGGCGGTCGTTGCCATGGTGGAATCCAGCACGACATCTTTGCCTGGTATTTGTCCGTGATGGCGGTCGTTGCCATGGTGGAATCAAGCACGACATCTTTGCCTGGTATTTGTCCGTGATGGTGGTCGTTGCCATGGCGGAGTCCAGCACGACATCTTTGCCTGGTATTTGTCCGTGATGGCGGTCGTTGCCATGGCGGAATCCAGCACGACATCTTTGCCTGGTATTTGTCCGTGATGGCGGTCGTTGCCATGGTGAAATCCAGCACGACATCTTTGCCTGGTATTTGTCCGTGATGGCGGTCGTGTGCCATGGTGAAATCCAGCACGACATCCTTGCCTGGTATTTGTCCGTGATGGCGGTCGTTGCCATGGCGGTTGTCCAGCGGTAGAATTGACGGCGTCAATCCAAGTTTAAGATATTTTAATTCACAGCTCCGACTTTTGACGAGGATTGATTGGGTAGACCGGGCTTAAGTCGGTGATTTGTATTGGATCAGAGCAGACTTGTCAGTGATTCATATTTTTCATGAGTCGATTCACAGTGATTCACAGGTCATAATGAATGATTCTATAATGATTCATTCACTCAAGATTAACACTGGTGAGTCGATTCACATTGACTCATGACTAATATGAGTGGCTCATGAATGATTCATTCACAATGACTCATGAATGATTAATTCACAATGACTCGCAATGTGTATCGCATCGCTAGATCAATGCACACTTATTTAATATTAACTAAATAAATTATCCAATAAATGAAACTGACAAGTAACCTTATTAGTCGGGCATTATGATATGAATATTGGCATGTGCTGAAAGGCTGAAACACCTAAGTAAGATGAGTAAGAAACATCAGGAAAAGGTAGGTTCAAGGGCGTAGGCAAGGGGGGGGGGGGGACAAGAGGGTCATGCCCCCCCCCCCCCCGGAGGCCAGGCAAGCCCCTCCGGTGACAGAGCGAGGGCCCCATGGGGCCGCCCCAGTGTTTTGGATGGTGTCAGGCGCCCGCAAAACGCCTTACGTTGCATACAAGAACCCCCACGAACCGGAAAAAAATCGTAACACGAATAAATAACAGCACTGACTTGTTTGTTAAAGGCATGTTTATGTAAATACGTAGAAAGGGGCCCCAGCCAGTGTGGATAGGGCCCTCTACCAGCTTTTAAAGGGCCCAGCCGATCTGTAGTGGGCCCCCTGTCGGCATTTAAAGGGCCCCTTCCGGTTGTAGAGAACCCTCTGCCGGCCTTTATAGGGCCCTGCCGATCTGTAGAGGGTCCCTGCCGATCTGGAGAGGGCCTCTGTTGGTCTTTAGAGGGCCCTCTGCCGGTTTTTAGAGGGCCCTCTGCCGGTCTTTAGAGGGCCCTGCCGATCTGTAGATCACCCTGCCAATCTGTAGAGGGCCTCTGTCGGTATTTAGAGGGCCCTGCTGACCTGTAGAGGGCCTTAGGGGCCCTGTACAGGCTTTAGGGGCCCTGTCGATCTGCAGAGTGTACCAGCCAATCTGTAGAGGGCCCTCTGCTGGCCTTTAGAGGGTCCTGTGGTGGTAGAGGTGGTCTGTCGGTCGAGCGCCGGTGAGGCTCTCGAAGAAAGACCAGTGCAAATTATCATTGTTTTCAGTGTATGCTAGTAACGTCTGAGAGGAGTACAAGGCTTTGGCAATGTAGGCTTTGACTTCGACTCGTACTCGGGCTGCCACTACCAGGAAAGGTCAGAAGCCTATCGCTCTCCCACTGAGCGACAGGGGCGGACAAATCGCTCGATTCCGCACTATCAAAGGCTTTTTAATGTTCGTGTCATAATTCCTACCCCAGAATCCAGATCACTGTACAATAATTTAGATTTGGCGGAATTCATGCATTATACTGCAATAGAAGTTGCTGTGAGGATACATACAGCTTGGATATTCCGATAACTCCTATATTGCGGCTTATCACACATATTACACTATATATACCTATGACTATTCCATTTACCATTTTCATCTACAAGAACTCCTAAGTATTTAATGCATGTTTTTCTCGTGATTGGTGTATCATTTAATACTATGTCAAGATCTTTTCACGTCAAGCTGATCTTGAACATATTTGGTAATTTGTCTTTGATGCATTTAGTGATAATATATTTACATGGAACAAATCGTTAATTGTTTGGGATTAATTCATTAATCTTTATTTGGAGCTCTTCAACATTTCTAGCTTGAATACAAATTGACGTATATAATCAGCAAATAAGTAAAAGGTACCTATGTCTGTTGTGTTGCTGATGTCATTAATATAGAGAATACATAGAAGAGGACCTAAAATTAAACCCTGTGGGACGCCAATTTTAATAATTTGTTTCTTAGATGCAACCTCATCTATTATTGTCATCTGATGCCCCTTATTAATATATGACTATCGTGTTGAAGAAACCCCTCGTATCACAATGCGGTGTATTTTTCAAGAGAATTTCTAAGCAAACTGTATCCAAAGCTTTCTGTAAATCAAGGTATGGTTATTGATTAGTTATTGCAGCCTGGTTATTGATTCACCTTTTTTGGAAGGATTCAATCACGATTCATTTTGGAATATGAATGATTCAGTCACCGTTTTATTCATGGATATCCATTTTGAGAAATTATTCTTTCCGATTCAAAGAATCAATTTTTTTTAAAAATCAAATCATGTTTGACTCACCATTGAAATAGCATTGCACAGTCTTTGGTATTCAATCAGCCTTGTTTCTATGCGGGTTTTGATTCAATCATGATTCATGAATCACACAACCCGGTGGTGAATCGATTATTCTTTGATTCGAGGGATTTTGATTGAACGATTCCAATCGATTCAATCAGAGTCGAATCAATAACCAGTCTGATAGGAGCATGTTATTTCGTTATTTTGTAGATATTTTGTAACTTCATCGTAGATGTGCACAATCGGCATGTATGTACGTACTGTGTTGTTTCCTGAATCCGAATTGAAGAAGATTCAGGATAATTCTTGTATTAACCCGCGCCCCGCTGGAGGTGGCAGAATCTGCCCCCCCCCCCTCCCGGATTTTCTTAATAACCTGAAAAATTATATATATCGACGTCAATCTTGCAGTACCTTGTGATGCATCAATTCTACGTCTTATCACAACATTTCAATTAAAATGGTGCAGTACTTTGGGTTTTGGGAGATAATGACTAATGACGTTTTAATCATAACGTCATGTCATTTTTGGTAGAAAAACAATAAATGTTGGGACAATCGTAGACATTAGAGTTTTAAAGAAAATTGCAAATAGAAAATGCCGAAAGAAGGGAAATGACAATATTAAAAATGGCTATCTCGGAATTTCGAAATTTTGTGTTTTTGACAACCCCTCCCCAACAACAACAAAAAAAAAATCGTTGTCTAAAACTTATTTGTCGTTGTTTTACAACATACAACATACTGTACTGTTTTAATTATGTGGGCCCCCCTTGACTACGAGGCCCCCTCTAATTCCATTTGCCCCCCCCCCCCCCTGGGCGAAATCTTCCCTACGCCCCTGGGTACCTTTTAGGGATTTGTCGTGTGCAAAAGGTGTGAGTGTACTTTATGGTTTATTAACCAAAGTATGAGGTAGGCACTTAACCTAAGTACTTACCTACCCTACCAGTACCAAGGTACCTAGTTAGGGCTGATTGAAGTTTGCACAGTGTCTTTGCGCCGACTGGACACAAAGACTCACTTTCTTCACGCAGAGATGAATCATAGCTCAGGACACAGAGCTCATATAATTGGTCATTGAGTGCCTGGTGTGTCCAGTGCAGACTTGTCAATGATTCAATGTGAATCGACTACTTTTGATTGAATCATTCTTATTTCAAATGAATGACTCATGAATCGATTCACCTCATGCGCAAACCTGTTGTGAGTCACTGATTGAATCATTCATACAGAGAAAATAGGCTGATTGAATCATTCATTGCTCAAAGAATCATTCTTTTTTGGTCGAACAGCATAAACTGTCCACAAAATATGCCAGCGGCCCAGCATTCATCTGTGCCCTGTGGACAAACCAGGCACTTAATGGCCAATTATATGAGCTCTGTGTCCTGAGCTGTAGCCTGTAATTCATCTATGCGTAAAGAAAGCGAGGCTTTGTGTCCAACTCCAGTGGGCACAAAGCCACTGTTCAATCAGTCCTTATTAGGTGAATACCTTGGAACTGGTAGGGTTAGGGGTAGGTACCTAAATACTTAGAAAAGGTAACTAACGCATACTTTGGTTCATAAACCACACAGTACACGCACACCTTTTTCACACGAAAAATTATCGAAAGGTACCCACCTTTTCCTAATTTTTAGGCTATACCATATCAAAAATAAATAATAAACAAACATGTGCATGACCTCCGCATGTCCCAAATATCACTGTCGCATCGGCGCCGCTTTATTCCACATCATGCTTTATAAAAAATAATACCTAATGAAAAATCAAAATAAATGTTCTATTCGCTTAAAAAGTGAAACGTAAAGTCATTAATTCTTTTGGAACTTGGAATTTGCAATTATAATACATATTATAGATATCATTTTATAATCAAAATAAACAATACGCGTGTCCAATTGCCTCACATTCACATTCACATTCGGAAATACATTCGCGGACTATTTGGATTGGCTTCAAAATTGGTACACAGATAGATCACGACCTAGTGATCATTCTGGTAAAATCTTAGAGTCGCACATTTAAAATCAAAGGAGTTAGAACAGATCATATGTTTAAGGTCAAACAGCAGACTATTCTGATGTGCATGAAAATTGGCACACAGGTAGAGCATGACCTCCCTATCACGCTCATTAAATCTTAGAGTCGCACATTCAAAATCAAAGGAGTTAGACAAAGGAGTCGACACTTCCCTTTAATGTTGAGTGATTGAATCAAGATTGAATCATTCATTATGGTAATGTTGAGTGATTGAATCATGATTGAATCATTCATTATGGTAATGTTGAGTGATTGAATAATGATTGAATCATTCATTATGGTAATGTTGAGTGATTGAATCATGATTGAATCATTCATTATGGTCCGTGAATCACTGTGAATCGACTCATGACAAATATGAATCATTGACAAGTCTGGTCCAGTGAGTGTCCACAGGGCACAGATGCATGCTGGCAGATATTTTTTTTCTACAATTTATGCTGTCCGACCAAAACGAATGATTCTTTGAGCAATGAATGATTTAATCAGCCTATTTTATCTCTATGAATGATTCAATCAGTGACTCAACAGGTTTGTGCATGAGGTGAATCGACTCTGAGCGATTCATTTGAAATCATAATGATTCATTCAAAAAGAGTCGATTCACACAGAATCATTGACAAGTCTGGATCAGAGTCGCGGACTTAGTGGATGTGGATCGGTTCAAACCGATCCAGGTAGGCCCAGTTCGTACTCTGGTGTCACTGGCCGTTGCCGAGTTATCCACCGGGTATAGTCCGTCCTGTTCGCGGGCGGCACCCTTACGCTCCCGTTTCGTCGGCTGGCCGTGGCACTAGTGAGTGACCCAGAAGCGCCTCTCCTCCGACGCCGGCCGGCAGCCGACCTTGAGCTCTGACAGCGATCAGCTGTTCACGTGCTGCCGCCGGGGAGGGGCAGACGCCGCCGTATCTGGGCGGCGGCAGCGGCGGCGATGAGGGGGGGGGGGGGGCGGGGCGGTCAGTTGGACCGTGGAGTGACCGAGACGGCAGTCTGGCTGTGCGAGGAAGAGGTGTGTGCCGCTCCAACTCAGCGGTAGGAAGAGGGTGTGAAGCGAGGTGGTGAGACGGGACTTTTTGGTCAGCCAGCCAGAAGTGATGAAGGTACTAGCGTTGCGACGAGTGAAAGTCTGATTCGCTTGGGAGTGGTAGTTGACAATCATTGTGGCCACCTTATCGGCGTAGGGGGAAGTGGTGCATTGCGCCAAACATTTTTACAGGTTTATGCCTGTCTTTTTGATTAGAGGTGTGGTGGTGGGGGGGGGGGGGGGGGGGGGCAGGGGCAGGGGCAGGGGCAGGGGCAGGGGCAGGGGGCAGGGGGCAGGGGCAGGGCAGGCAGCCTCATAGGGCCAATGTTAAAATCCTGCGAATCTGGACCGGTCTCCGGCCGGAACGATTCTGGGAGGCATAGCCCCTCCCCCCAGACCCCCACCCCACGGTGACGACGTTCCTGAACCCATGTATGGATGCTCGTGTCCGAATGCCTTAATAAATAAGAATGATGGCACGTTAAGCCCCAATAATTCCTCTGGCGCTTTTTTCCGTGCGTACCTTTTACGTGTTCCTTGCTGTCCCCTTCTGACCGACCCTGGTATATGTCTCCTGTGTGATGCTGATGTGATGTTCACGTCTGACGTCTCAGCTATGTGTGTCGCCTGTGTGTGTGTTGCCTGGCCGTCCCCGTCTGACCGGAGCCCGTGTGTCTGTGTCCTGTTGCCTGGCCGTCCCCGTCTGACCGGAGCCCGTGTGGCTGTGTCCTGTTGCCTGGCCGTCCCCGTCTGACCGGATCCTGTGTGTCTGTGTCCTGTTGCCTGTCCGTCCCCGTCTGACCAGAGCCCGTGTGGCTGTGTCCTGTTGCCTGGCCGTCCCCGTCTGACCGGATCCTGTGTGTCTGTGTCCTGTTGCCTGGCCGTCCCCGTCTGACCAGAGCCTGTGTGTCTGTGTCCTGTTGCCTGGCCGTCCCCGTCTGACCAGAGCCCGTGTGGCTGTGTCCTGCAGTTGGAGCCGTCCGGCGCAGACCAGGACACGATGACGATGGACGACCTGCTGAACTCCTGCGGCGTCAGCTGTGACGCCACCGTCGACAGCCCGCTGCTCTCCTCCCTGGACCTGATGTGGGGCGCCAGCGCCGCGCCGGCCCCGGTCCGGGCCGCCGCGGCGCCGGTCCCGTCACCCGTCCTGGCCCGCACGCCCGCCTCGGCCTCGTCGGCGTCAGAGCCGGCATCGGCATCGGCAGCGACACGGACGTCTGATCAGACACCAGCGACGGAGCGACCGGCGCTGCCGACGCCGGAGCAGCAGTTACAGGCCGTGGTCCAGAGACTGTACCGGCGCCAGCAGGAGGAGGAGACCCAACAGCTTCTGCAGAAGCAGGTGCAGCAGTTGCAGAAGCAACAGATGCTGCAGCAGCGGCAGGACCAGCAGCAGCAGCAGCTGATCCGACAGCAAAAGCAGGCACAGCGGCAGCAGCAGCGGCAAAAGCAGCACCTGCACTGGCAACAGCATCAGTTACAGCATCATCAACAGCAACAGCAGCGATCTCATCAGCACCGCCAGCAGCGCGAAGATAGCAGGTAAGCCACTGTTGGACGGGCATTCGGTCCCCTCAAATACTACTAGTGGCCGGCAATACGATCGTGGCATTGCCTTGGGGTCAAAATTGTAATTTGGTTTTACCCCCTGGTGGGTTTATTTTGCTCCCTCGGGGTCGGCGACCCCAATGGATATCGGGCCGCTGTACCGCGCACGTGACCTGCGAGTATCAAGTCTGTGTCACCAACCGTGTGACCTGAGGAGGCGAGCAAAAAAAATGCAGGCGCCCACTTTTTGGCACGTGCCACGTGGCACCGATCGACTCGCAATCGGTGCCAGAATCTGTCCGCCGTTTTACCGCATCGAACGGTGCCACCGACGTCGAAATCGGCCCGGCCGTTTGGGCTCGACGTGCCAATATGCTCCGCGGACAGACAGACAGACAGACAAACACAAACAAGCTCCTCCCACTTTCCGAGCGACGGCCCAGTGGAAATCTTCGAACTCTGAAAAACAGGTAAACATTTTTCTCATTGTTCTATGATTTTGAACTATGTAACATTATCGTCTTTAAATGTTACACTTGACAGCATCATTTATCATTTTCTGAAGACCGCATTCCGAGTGCCTACCACCATGTCTTCTTCATAAGTTCGGCCTGCTTACCAATACCCAAGAAGGCGGTTAGTATCGAAGAAAAGGCCCCAGTAACCTTTTCATGTGTTATTTCACCATGTTTATGATCATTTTGGTATCCAATCATAGCTTCTATTGTCTGTTTATTCTCTCGAGACCTGTTGTATCACCCTCAATCCCACTTCTGGCACCATTGATTCCGCTGCTGCTGGCCTGGCATTCACCCATTTCATCAACCTGCAACACTGGTATGGAACCATAGGCGTACACAAGGGGGGGGGGGGGGGCAAACGGGGCAATTGCCCCCCCCCCCCTGAAATATATATCTGTACGTGCCCCCTTTGGTCGAAAAGATGAATGATTTGTTGATTTAAAAAAATATATATATACATGTTTACATGTTTTTCAGAGTAATATTGTTCAGGGGGTATACAGTACCCCACAAAAAACTCACCGGATTTGGCCCACTATATTTTTAAAAGGGCATATTTTCACCGTGTTTCACGGTGAAAATATGCCCTTTTAAAAATATAGTGGGCCAAATCCGGTGATATTTTTTTTTGTGGGGGTACTTTATACCCCCTGAGCAAGAATTGCCCCCTCCTGGACCGAATCCTGGGTACGCTACTGTATGGAACAGAGCTGAGTGGTAACATTGATCGATGTGACCACCAGTGCCCCATACATCGTGTATGTCGTGTTGGCGGGGTCACGTACACCCTCCCGAGCGCGCCACCGCAGATCAGCTTGAGCTACGACTTCCGGAAGTGGCAGGGTTAGTTTCCGGTCCCGCGAGGCGCGTTCTGCGGCTGTTGCCGGGCCGCGGTGGAGCCTCGTTCGGACGGGTCATCGGAAGGCGGTGGTCTGGAGTGATTTGTGCTCGTGGCCTTACATCGCCCAGGGCAGTGGATTTATGGATATGAGGGCTTCGGGCTGGGTCGGTAGTTTTCAGAACAAAGTACCCGAGCTCCCGCTTCAATAGGTATGAATATATTAGTATAATAGCGCGGTTAGAGAGTGCGGAAATAGCGACCCGTTGTGTAACCTCGCTTCAATAGGGTTGATAAACGACATGGAGGCGTACCCAAATGGGTCGAATCGGCGCTGGTCTTAATTTCCGCTCGCTGTTCTGACTATAGCATTGCGGACGCCTCCAGAGCGTTGGTTTCCACAGTTCTGACCAGTGCTCCGCCTCTCGGCAGCGCGAGATCGTCAGGGTCACCATCGGCGGGGTCGGCACCCGGTCACCGCGGCCCGACCAAGGTGCGCCGGAAGACGCGCGTCATCACCATCCCCAGCTGCCCGGCCGGCACCGCCACCGTCACAGTGCCTCACATCGTCATCTGCACACCCAGCGTCATCAACTCCCGGCCGGCGGCCACCACCACCTCGCTGCCCGTCACCTTCTCCGTCCAGGGTGAGTGTGTGTGTGTCACATGGTACGGCAGGGTATTGTGTCATGCTTCCTTCTGCCAGGGTGAGTGTGTGTGTCACATGGTACGGCGGGGTCTTGTGTAATGCTTCCTTCTGCCAGGGTGAGTGTGTGTGTCACATGGTACGGCAGGGTATTGTGTAATGCTTCCTTCTGCCAGGGTGAGTGTGTGTGTCACATGGTACGGCAGGGTCTTGTGTCATGCTTCCTTCTGCCAGGGTGAGTGTGTGTGTCACATGGTACGGCAGGGTATTGTGTCATGCTTCCTTCTGCCAGGGTGAGTGTGTGTGTCACATGGTACGGCAGGGTATTGTGTCATGCTTCCTTCTGCCAGGGTGAGAGTGTGTGTCACATGGTACGGCAGGGTCTTGTGTAATGCTACCTTCTGCCAGGGTGAGTGTGTGTGTCACATGGTACGGCAGGGTCTTGTGTAATGCTACCTTCTGCCAGGGTGAGTGTGTGTGTCACATGGTACGGCAGGGTATTGTGTAATGCTTCCTTCTGCCAGGGTGAGTGTGTGTGTCACATGGTACGGGAGGGTATTGTGTCATGCTACCTTCTCCGTCCAGGGTGAGTGTGTGTATCACATGGTACGGGAGGGTATTGTGTCATGCTACCTTCTCCGTCCAGGGTGAGTGTGTGTGTCACATGGTACGGCAGGGTATTGTGTCATGCTACCTTCTCCGTCCAGGGTGAGTGTGTGTGTCACATGGTACGGCGGGGTCTTGTGTAATGCTACCTTCTGCCAGGGTGAGTGTGTGTGTCACATGGTACGGCAGGGTATTGTGTCATGCTACCTTCTGCCAGGGTGAGTGTGTGTATCACATGGTACGGCAGGGTCTTGTGTCATGCTTCCTTCTGCCAGGGTGGGTGTGTGTGTCACATGGTACGGCAGTGTCTTGTGTCATACTTCCTTCTGCCAGGGTGAGTGTGTGTGTCACATGGTACGGCAGGGTATTGTGTCATGCTTCCTTCTGCCAGGGTGAGAGTGTGTGTCACATGGTACGGCAGGGTCTTGTGTAATGCTACCTTCTGCCAGGGTGAGTGTGTGTGTCACATGGTACGGCAGGGTCTTGTGTAATGCTACCTTCTGCCAGGGTGAGTGTGTGTGTCACATGGTACGGCAGGGTCTTGTGTAATGCTACCTTCTGCCAGGGTGAGTGTGTGTATCACATGGTACGGCAGGGTATTGTGTCATGCTACCTTCTCCGTCCAGGGTGAGTGTGTGTATCACATGGTACGGCAGGGTATTGTGTCATGCTACCTTCTGCCAGGGTGAGTGTGTGTATCACATGGTACGGCAGGGTCTTGTGTCATGCTTCCTTCTGCCAGGGTGGGTGTGTGTGTCACATGGTACGGCAGTGTCTTGTGTCATACTTCCTTCTGCCAGGGTGAGTGTGTGTGTCACATGGCACGGCGGGGTCTTGTGTAATGCTACCTTCTCCGTCCAGGGTGAGGGTGTGTGTCACATGGTACGGCAGTGTCTTGTGTAATGCTACCTTCTCCGTCCACGGTGAGTGTGTGTGTCACATGGTACGGCAGGGTCTTGTGTCATGCTACCTTCTGCCAGGGTGAGTGTGTGTGTCACATGGTACGGCAGGGTATTGTGTCATGCTTCCTTCTCCGTCCAGGGTGAGTGTGTGTGTCACATGGTACGGCAGGGTCTTGTGTAATGCTACCTTCTCCGTCCAGGGTGAGGGTGTGTGTCACATGGTACGGCAGGGTATTGTGTAATGCTTCCTTCTGCCAGGGTGAGTGTGTGTGTCACATGGTACGGCAGGGTCTTGTGTAATGCTACCTTCTCCGTCCAGGGTGAGTGTGTGTGTCACATGGTACGGCAGGGTATTGTGTCATGCTTCCTTCTGCCAGGGTGAGTGTGTGTATCACATGGTACGGCAGGGTATTGTGTCATGCTTCCTTCTGCCAGGGTGGGTGTGTGTGTCACATGGTACGGCAGGGTCTTGTGTAATGCTACCTTCTGCCAGGGTGAGTGTGTGTGTCACATGGTACGGGAGGGTATTGTGTCATGCTACCTTCTCCGTCCAGGGTGAGTGCGTGTGTCACATGGTACGGCAGGGTCTTGTGTAATGCTACCTTCTCCGTCCAGGGTGAGTGTGTGTGTGTGTCACATGGTACGGCAGGGTATTGTGTCATGCTACCTTCTGCCAGGGTGAGTGTGTGTGTCACATGGTACGGCAGTGTCTTGTGTCATGCTTCCTTCTGCCAGGGTGAGTGTGTGTGTCACATGGCACGGCGGGGTCTTGTGTAATGCTACCTTCTCCGTCCAGGGTGAGTGTGTGTGTCACATGGTACGGCGGGGTCTTGTGTCATGCTACCTTCTGCCAGGGTGAGGGTGTGTGTCACATGGTACGGCAGGGTATTGTGTAATGCTACCTTCTCCGTCCAGGGTGAGTGCGTGTGTCACATGGTACGGCAGGGTCTTGTGTAATGCTACCTTCTCCGTCCAGGGTGAGTGTGTGTGTCACATGGTACGGCAGGGTATTGTGTCATGCTTCCTTCTGCCAGGGTGAGTGTGTGTGTCACATGGTACGGCAGGGTATTGTGTCATGCTTCCTTCTGCCAGGGTGAGTGTGTGTGTCACATGGTACGGCAGGGTATTGTGTCATGCTTCCTTCTGCCAGGGTGAGTGTGTGTGTCACATGGTACGGCAGGGTATTGTGTCATGCTTCCTTCTCCGTCCAGGGTGAGTGTGTGTGTCACATGGTACGGCAGGGTATTGTGTCATGCTACCTTCTCCGTCCAGGGTGAGTGTGTGTGTCACATGGTACGGCAGGGTATTGTGTCATGCTACCTTCTGCCAGGGTGAGTGTGTGTGTCACATGGTACGGCAGGGTATTGTGTCATGCTACCTTCTCCGTCCAGGGTGAGTATGTGTGTCACATGGTACGGGAGGGTCTTGTGTCATGCTACCTTCTGCCAGGGTGAGTGTGTGTGTCACATGGTACGGCAGTGTCTTGTGTCATGCTACCTTCTTCCAGGGTGAGTGTGTGTGTGTGTGTGTCACATGGCACGGCAGGGTCTTGTGTTATGCTTCCTTTTGCCAGGGTGAGTGTGTGTGTCACATGGTACGGCGGGGTCTTGTGTCATGCTACCTTCTGCCAGGGTGAGTGTGTGTGTCACATGGTACGGCAGGGTATTGTGTAATGCTACCTTCTGCCAGGGTGAGTGTGTGTGTCACATGGTACGGCAGGGTATTGTGTCATGCTACCTTCTCCGTCCAGGGTGAGTGTGTGTGTGTGTGTCACATGGTACGGCAGGGTCTTGTGTAATGCTGCCTTCTCCGTCCAGGGTGAGGGTGTGTGTCACATGGTACGGCAGGTTATTGTGTAATGCTACCTTCTGCCAGGGTGAGTGTGTGTGTCACATGGTACGGCAGGGTATTGTGTAATGCTACCTTCTCCGTCCAGGGTGAGTGTGTGTGTCACATGGTACGGCAGGGTATTGTGTCATGCTTCCTTCTGCCAGGGTGAGTATGTGTGTGTCACATGGTACGGCAGGGTATTGTGTCATGCTTCCTTCTGCCAGGGTGAGTGTGTGTGTGTGTCACATGGTACGGCAGGGTCTTGTGTCATGCTACCTTCTGCCAGGGTGAGGGTGTGTGTCACATGACACGGCGGGGTCTTGTGTAATGCTACCTTCTCCGTCTAGGGTGAGTGTGTGTGTCACATGGTACGGCAGGGTCTTGTGTATTGCTACCTTCTGCCAGGGTGAGTGTGTGTGTCACATGGTACGGCAGGGTATTGTGTCATGCTACCTTCTGCCAGGGTGAGTGTGTGTGTGTCACATGGCACGGCAGGGTATTGTGTCATGCTACCTTCTGCCAGGCTGAGTGTGTGTGTCACATGGTACGGCAGGGTCTTGTGTAATGCTACCTTCTCCGTCCACGGTGAGTGTGTGTGTCACATGGTACGGCAGGGTATTGTGTAATGCTACCTTCTGCCAGGGTGAGTGTGTGTGTGTGTCACATGGTACGGCAGTGTCTTGTGTCATGCTTCCTTCTGCCAGGGTGAGTGTGTGTGTCACATGGCACGGCGGGGTCTTGTGTAATGCTACCTTCTCCGTCCAGGGTGAGTGTGTGTGTCACATGGTACGGCAGGGTCTTGTGTCATGCTACCTTCTGCCAGGGTGAGTGTGTGTGTCACATGGTACGGCGGGGTCTTGTGTCATGCTACCTTCTGTCAGGCTGAGTGTGTGTGTCACATGGTACGGCAGGGTATTGTGTAATGCTTCCTTCTGCCAGGGTGAGTGTGTGTGTCACATGGTACGGGAGGGTATTGTGTAATGCTACCTTCTGCCAGGGTGAGTGTGTGTGTCACATGGTACGGCAGGGTCTTGTGTAATGCTACCTTCTGCCAGGCTGAGTGTGTGTGTGTCACATGGTACGGCAGGGTCTTGTGTCATGCTTCCTTCTGCCAGGGTGAGTGTGTGTGTCACATGGTACGGCGGGGTCTTGTGTCATGCTACCTTCTGTCAGGCTGAGTGTGTGTGTCACATGGTACGGCAGGGTATTGTGTCATGCTACCTTCTGTCAGGCTGAGTGTGTGTGTCACATGGTACGGCAGGGTCTTGTGTAATGCTACCTTCTCCGTCCAGGGTGAGTGTGTGTGTCACATGGTACGGCAGGGTATTGTGTAATGCTTCCTTCTGCCAGGGTGAGTGTGTGTGTCACATGGTACGGCAGGGTATTGTGTCATGCTACCTTCTGCCAGGGTGAGTGTGTGTGTCACATGGTACGGCAGGGTATTGTGTAATGCTGCCTTCTGCCAGGGTGAGTGTGTGTATCACATGGTACGGCAGGGTATTGTGTCATGCTTCCTTCTGCCAGGGTGAGTGTGTGTGTCACATGGTACGGCAGGGTCTTGTGTAATGCTGCCTTCTCCGTCCAGGGTGAGTGTGTGTGTCACATGGTACGGCAGGGTATTGTGTAATGCTGCCTTCTCCGTCCAGGGTGAGTGTGTGTGTCACATGGTACGGCGGGGTCTTGTGTCATGCTACCTTCTGCCAGGGTGAGTGTGTGTGTCACATGGTACGGCAGGGTATTGTGTCATGCTTCCTTCTGCCAGGGTGAGTGTGTGTGTCACATGGTACGGCAGGGTCTTGTGTAATGCTGCCTTCTCCGTCCAGGGTGAGGGTGTGTGTCACATGGTACGGCAGGGTATTGTGTAATGCTACCTTCTGCCAGGGTGAGGGTGTGTGTCACATGGTACGGGAGGGTATTGTGTCATGCTACCTTCTCCGTCCAGGGTGAGTGCGTGTGTCACATGGTACGGCAGGGTATTGTGTAATGCTTCCTTCTGCCAGGGTGAGTGTGTGTGTCACATGGTACGGCAGGGTCTTGTGTAATGCTACCTTCTGCCAGGGTGAGTGTGTGTGTCACATGACACGGCGGGGTCTTGTGTAATGCTACCTTCTCCGTCCAGGGTGAGGGTGTGTGTCACATGGTACGGCAGGGTCTTGTGTCATGCTTCCTTCTTCCAGGGTGAGTGTGTGTATCACATGGCACGGCAGGGTATTGTGTAATGCTACCTTCTGCCAGGGTGAGTGTGTGTGTGTGTCACATGGTACGGCAGGGTATTGTGTCATGCTACCTTCTTCCAGGGTGAGTGTGTGTATCACATGGTACGGCAGGGTCTTGTGTAATGCTACCTTCTCCGTCCAGGGTGAGTGTGTGTGTCACATGGTACGGCAGGGTATTGTGTCATGCTACCTTCTCCGTCCAGGGTGAGGGTGTGTGTCACATGGTACGGCAGGGTCTTGTGTCATGCTTCCTTCTGCCAGGGTGAGTGTGTGTGTCACATGGCACGGCAGGGTATTGTGTAATGCTACCTTCTGCCAGGGTGAGTGTGTGTGTCACATGGTACGGCAGGGTCTTGTGTAATGCTTCCTTCTGCCAGGGTGAGTGTGTGTGTCACATGGTACGGCAGGGTCTTGTGTAATGCTACCTTCTGCCAGGGTGAGTGTGTGTGTCACATGGTACGGCAGGGTCTTGTGTAATGCTACCTTCTCCGTCCAGGGTGAGTGTGTGTGTCACATGGTACGGCAGGGTATTGTGTCATGCTACCTTCTGCCAGGGTGAGTGTGTGTCACATGGTACGGCAGGGTATTGTGTCATGCTACCTTCTGCCAGGGTGAGTGTGTGTCACATGGTACGGCAGGGTATTGTGTCATGCTACCTTCTGCCAGGGTGTGTGTGTGTGTGTGTGTCACATGGTACGGCAGGGTATTGTGTCATGCTACCTTCTGCCAGGGTGAGTGTGTGTGTCACATGGTACGGCAGGGTATTGTGTCATGCTTCCTTCTGCCAGGGTGAGTGTGTGTGTCACATGGCACGGCAGGGTATTGTGTAATGCTACCTTCTGCCAGGGTGAGTGCGTGTGTCACATGGTACGGCAGGGTCTTGTGTAATGCTACCTTCTCCGTCCAGGGTGAGTGTGTGTGTCACATGGTACGGCAGTGTCTTGTGTAATGCTACCTTCTCCGTCCAGGGTGAGTGTGTGTGTCACATGGTACGGCAGGGTATTGTGTAATGCTTCCTTCTGCCAGGGTGAGTGTGTGTGTCACATGGTACGGCAGGGTCTTGTGTAATGCTACCTTCTCCGTCCAGGGTGAGTGTGTGTGTCACATGGTACGGCAGGGTATTGTGTCATGCTACCTTCTGCCAGGGTGAGTGTGTGTGTCACATGGTACGGCAGGGTATTGTGTCATGCTTCCTTCTGCCAGGGTGAGTGTGTGTGTCACATGGTACGGCAGGGTATTGTGTAATGCTTCCTTCTGCCAGGGTGAGTGTGTGTGTGTCACATGGTACGGCAGGGTATTGTGTCATGCTACCTTCTGTCAGGGTGAATGTGTGATGGCACAGAAATGGCACGGGGGTTAGTGTTATGGCATGTAAGGGTTGGCGTAATATCACCTGTTCCAGGGTGAGTACTTTCCAGGGTGAGTACTGCCACGCAACGCAACAGCACAGCTCAGTTTTGTGGGTTTTGTGTGGGGCGAACGTGAGGTGTCGCCATTACTCCGTCTTTATGGACATTAGTTAATAAGAAAACATAATACATATTCGGTAATGGCAGCAGCTCTATTGTCCTCGCTTTGTGTGTTCCAACACACGCACCTTTCATAGTTTATCGCCTTCATCTGGCTCAGTTAGCGATTTTGAATAAATTTCGCTTTAGTTGTCTTCCTGCCTCGCATATTGAAGCAGAACGTTTTTGTTATGCGTGCCGAATACTGCAGAAGCGGTAATCTTAAAGGGAAGATAGTCACCTTTTGATTTTGTTAGCAACAACTTATTTGGCTACCGTTATGGTATTAAAATGTTGTGATCTAAATTTAAGAATTAAATACAACTATTCCCTAATTCAAAGTTGGAAGTTTGGGAAAATTAATTATCGGTATTTTCCCTCCACTATTGGAAAGCGTAACATCTGGCGCTTTTGCATCAATCTGTTCAACGTTGTTGAATGGGCAGTTGTAAACAAATCGCCGACACTAAATAGGTCGCCGTAGTTGAGCTTCGCACTGGCCAGCCGGGGCCAAGCTAAACTGCCGATTTCACCTTGCACCTTTTTCAAATGATTGTTGATTGTTCATACAAATTTTGGCACATATTCGCAAAGGATAGAGTGCAGGAAACATTACATACCTTCATGATAAATAACAATGCGTAGGGAGGCTAATTTACTTAATTCGTTATCGAGTACTTACTTGCTGAGTACCGATCGATATAAGCGTGGATCGCTTATCAGTAGGAAACTGCCAATATCTTTCGGTATGAATGTTTATATGCAAAATGTGATGAATCTACATCATATTTTGGCCTCGTCTATCGATTTCAGGTGCTAACTCCATTTTTGTGGAAAAGATGATTATCTCCCTTTAAAGGGATATTGCCACCACCGGAGGATTTCTAAAAGGCAACATAAATGAATGGTGCAGGTATCACCGATCAACAATCATGTATGCTCAAGCTCAAACTTGCTCCTGCAGCACCTAAAGCAGGGTATCGGCAATTTATTTTGTATTTATTTCTGACTCCAAAACGTTGGTCCCAGCTGTGCACAGTACTAGATTCATGATGGCCGCTCTCATCCAGTTTGGCTGTGAAATTGGGGCCCGCCCAAAGCCGAAGCGTCCGAAATCGCGGAGACTTGACCTTTATAAATATATCTGTGTTATAAGGTATTGAACACGAATCTCCTACGGCCCCAAAGGCGAGCCATAGCCATTCTTGCTGTTTTATTCATGTTTTATTATGAAAGAAAGAGGCTATGGTTGTTGCAAATATAATTAACTGTATGCGCATTTTAATTTTAAAGTGCACTGACGGAATGGTTGAGTTTGCAATTTTCAAAAGTAAATCATAGTCCGCAAATAAGTGATTCTAAATAGTGATGAGGCGACTCCAATTTTACGAATGTGTGCCAATCATGAGTGGTGTAAATGTCTTTTTTTTATCTAATGAGGGGAGTTTCGGGAAGCAAATTTTGCGGTGAAATCGAGCACGCTTAATCTACCGATACACACCAAAAACTCCACATTGGCTGGCCTGCGAGGTGGCAATATCCCTTTAAGTGGAGATCATACATGAGGCGTTTGGCAGAAGCATCTGCCATCGCGTGTACTGATCAGGTTAGCCACCGATCAAGAGCGCCGAAACGCTATACACGTTTTTATCCCACTTCAGCTGTCGTTTTTATCCAGTGTATTTTAAAAACCGTTTTGGGTGTTTTTGGTCAAATTTGGTCCACTTAAATTGAACCAAAATGGATAAAACTCAGAAAGACACTGTTTTGGACGACGCCTGATCGAATGGTGAAGAAATGGCCCAGATCGGTCCCATAGTTTCGGAGCATGGGCTCGTCTTTGAACCCAATTTAATGCCCAGAAAAATATATGCTGGACATCGTCCACTTATCGCTAGATGTGGCACTTCTTTGTCTACAAAAAAAAAACTCGACCAGCCCCCAAGGAAAATGCAAATGGCGGCACTGCGCAGTCACACCTGACGCGACGGCCTGGGATGCTGTTATCTCCGTAACATGTTGACTCACATTTGTGACGTCAGAAGCCTATTCGGTTTTGACCAATCGACTGGCTTCATGGAGAGATGGATGGCCGTTAGCTCACTTGTTCCCGTGACGTTTTGCCATTCGCTCATAGAATAGTAGGGAGTAGCGAACTACAGCGTCATTGCTTGCTGGTGTCGGACGCACACGTGGGTTATTGTGATTATTTCCAAGCAGCTACAGACCCTAACCCACCCAGAACAATTGAATTGATCTTACGGTGGGTATTTTGTTTTGTGTAGCATTTAAATCATTTGAATGATATGATATGAAGGTCAGTTCATGATTTTAAATGTTATTCCTAGACACATTTTCTGGTTATGACCCCCCGATGTAACGGTTTTCTGGGATTGTTCTGAATTGTTGTCCTGAAAAAGAAATTGTGTGCTTAGGTAGGTATACATTGCTTGTCTGCATGAGGGCATAGGTTAATGTACCTACCAATAATTGTCAGCACATTTTGATCTGGGGAAATTGGTTTGGTAGTTTATTCATCATTATTCGTTAGTATATCAGTATCTCTTGTTTTTGGCCTACCATGAGGTTATCATCAGGTACTCTTCCTTTGCAAAGATATGTACTCCTCCACCAGCAAAACAGTAGAATTCCCGCCCTGGGGGCCTGGGAGCAGGCGCGTAACCACCACTGGGGTCACTGGGGATCAGTCTCCAGTAACATTTTCTGATTTAAACATTACGCCATGGGTGTTGCATGAAAAGAATCGACTTCAAAGTGCCTCCGTCCCCACCTACTTTCGGAAGGTGGTTACGCCTATGCCTGGGAGCCAAATAACCACAGCAGTTGTTGCGCCATAAGCCACAATTATGACGTGCTTGTGGCTTGCCTGTGTTTTCTTTTGTCAATTTCAACGTATTACTTTTGCTAAGAACCTGTAATTTCTGACAAAACATTGCCAGTGTTTTCTTTTGCCAATTTCAACTTAGTATTTTGCTAGGATAATTATTGTAATTTTTGTGAAAATAAGATATGCTTAATCGGAAGGGGCCCGACGGTCCTGGGCCTCACTATTCTAAATTTGACCGGGCATGGGCCGGGCATGGGTTTGGTGTTCATGGGCCTGGGCTGGGCCGGGCAGGGGGTTGGTGGGACCGTGGCGAACACTGGTCTGTACTTGTATCATGAGTTTCGCCGACAAAAACAAGTGTAACATTGCGTCAGCTGGGAAATCCGTCATATCTGTTTAATCCTCGTCTAACCAAAGTCCATTCAGAACAGACTAGTTTCTGTTCTCTACCTGATAACATAACCTTCCTCCTAGTATAATCTTTCGCGACCTGCGTACTCGCATGCTTTGCCATTACGTTAGGGTACAGCTTGACCAGCGTCCAGACGTGCTACCAACATTCCCACGCATTCTGTTTGGAGTAAAATGGCGACTAAGGGCTGAAACAAAGTCTTCGCGCAGCTGCGCGAAATGGATGCGGGTGCCTGCGGGCGTGTATTCAAATACATGGGGAAATGTCCGCAGTCGATTTTTCCTTCCCGCAACGTGCGCATCGTGCAGTTGTTGCAACTTCCGTGCAATGTGTTTGAATAGGCACCCGCATCCACTTCGCGCAGCTGCGCGAAGACTGTTTAAGCCTTTCAGATTCTGGGAACTTCGTAATATGATAACAAGTGCGTTGATTTGATTCCCATTCGCAGACCTGTCGGCTGGTGCTTCGTTGTTTGCGCACCAGTGGACTTCAGCGTGTACTACCTTAAACACTTGTAACATTTTGTTCCCAGCTGGCTAAATTCGATGGCACCACCGAGGTCCGTATTGTATCCGTTCCTTCCGCTGCGCTCGTCCTGTGACGAATATACTTCCACACGACAGCCTAGAGATAATTTCCGCAGCCGGGAAGGAACGAAACATTACTTTGTCACCGGCGTGGTATATTGCACACCACTCGTAATCCGTTGATAAACCTAGAATGGCCGGAGGGTTAACTGCGGCACTCTACGCCCGTTCGGCGCTGTGTGGGTGGCTGACGTTAATGACATTAACTGGCGACTGAGCCGTCGGCAGTCCGTTTTCAGCCGCTTATCAGCCGCAGCTCGAATGGAGTGATGAGCTGCCGTCATTACCGCGGATCAAGCGCTCCTGACGCGGGCCTCGAGACACAAGCTTATCGGGCGCTCCTCGTGCGTTCCTCGAGAGACACAAGCTTATCGGGCGCTCCTCGTGCGTTCCTCGAGACACACAAGCTTATCGGGCGCTCCTTGTGCATTCCTCGAGACACAAGCATATCGGGCGCTCCTCGTGCGTTCCTCAAGACACAAGCTTATCGGGCGCTCCTCGTGCGTACTTCGAGAGACACAAGCTTATTGGGCGCTCCTCGTGCGTTCCTCGAGACACACAAGCTTATCGGGCGCTCCTCGTGCGTTCCTCGAGACACAAGCTTATCGGGCGCTCCTCGTGCGTTCCTCGAGACACACAAGCTTATTGGGCGCTCCTCGTGCGTTCCTCGAGACACACAAGCTTATCGGGCGCTCCTCGTGCGTTCCTCGAGACACAAGCTTATCGGGCGCTCCTCGTGCGTTCCTCGAGACACACAAGCTTATCGGGCGCTCCTTGTGCATTCCTCGAGACAAGCATATCGGGCGCTCCTCGTGCGTTCCTTGAGACACAAGCTTATCGGGCGCTCCTCGTGCGTACTTCGAGAGACACAAGCTTATCGGGCGCTCCTCGTGCATACTTTGAGACACACGCTTATCGGGCGCTCCCCGTGCGTTCCTCGAGACACAAGCTTATCGGGCGCTCCTCGTGCGTTCCTCGAGACACAAGCTTATCAGGCGCTCCTCGTGCGTTCCTCGAGACACAAGCATATCGGGCGCTCCTCGTGCGTTCCTCGAGACACAAGCTTATCGGGCGCTCCTCGTGCGTTCCTCGAGACACACAAGCTTATCGGGCGCTCCTCGTGCGTTCCTCGAGAGACACAAGCTTATCGGGCGCTCCTCGTGCGTTCCTCGAGAGATACAAGCTTATCGGGCGCTCCTCGTGCGTTCCTCGAGACACACAAGCTTATCGGGCGCTCCTCGTGCGTTCCTCGAGAGACACAAGCTTATCGGGCGCTCCTCGTGCGTTCCTCGAGACACAAAAGCTTATCGGGCGCTCCTCGTGCGTTCCTCGAGACACACAAGCTTATCGGGCGCTCCTCGTGCGTTCCTCGAGACACACAAGCTTATCGGGCGCTCATCGTGCGTTCCTCGAGACACACAAGCTTATCGGGGGCTCCTCGTGCGTGTCTCGAGAGATACAAGCTTATCGGGCGCTCCTCGTGCGTGCCTCGAGACACACAAGCTTATCGGGCGCTCCTCGTGCGTTCCTTGAGACACACAAGCTTATCGGGCGCTCCTCGTGCGTTCCTCGAGACACACAAGCTTATCGGGCGCTCCTCGTGCATTCCTCGAGGCACAAGCATATGGGGCGCTCCTCGTGCGTTCCTTCGGACACAAGCTTATCGGGCGCTCCTCGTGCGTTCCTCGAGACACAAGACTCGAGACACACGATTATCAGGCACTTGTCACGCGTGCCTCGGCACGTGGCTCGAGAAGCATGGCTCGAGACTTGCGCTCACACTCAGCTCGGGGAGTGTATGCGGGCAGCGTGCATTCGGGGAACGTCGTGCCTCGCCGTCGCCTGCCGCGCCCTCCGGAGGACTCGCCAGCAGGAGCCATACTGTGCATACGTGATGGAAGCATTCCACTCGGACACGGCCGGCGTATTAATTTACAGTTAGGTGTGAATGGAAGTTTTAAGAGGGGTTCCATTGGTTCCACATTCCATGGTTCCATTTAGTCGGAATGAAGAATGCTGTTTGTAAACAGCGTGAAAGCTTGAGCACATAGTCTAGCCTGGCAGCATAAACGTTGATAAGTTCCAGAACAGTCTCAAACTCAACCTCATGTCATAGTCATGACATAGTCTAGCCTGGCAGCATAAACGGTGATAAGTTCCAGAGCAGTCTCAAACTCAACCTCATGTCATAGTCATGACATAGTCTAGCCTGGCAGCATAAACGTTGATAAGTTCCAGAACAGTCTCAAACTCACCCTCATGTGAGCACATAGTCTAGCCTGGCAGCATAAACGGTGATAAGTTCCAGAACAGTCTCAAACTCACCCTCATGTCATAGTCATGACATAGTCTAGCCTGGCAGCATAAACGTTGATAAGTTCCAGAACAGTCTCAAACTCACCCTCATGTGAGCACATAGTCTAGCCTGGCAGCATAAACGGTGATAAGTTCCAGAACAGTCTCAAACTCACCCTCATGTCATAGTCATGACATAGTCTAGCCTGGCAGCATAAACGGTGATAAGTTCCAGAACAGTCTCAAACTCACCCTCATGTCATAGTCATGACATAGTCTAGCCTGGCAGCATAAACGGTGATAAGTTCCAGAGCAGTCTCAAACTCAACCTCATGTCATAGTCATGACATAGTCTAGCCTGGCAGCATAAACGGTGATAAGTTCCAGAGCAGTCTCAAACTCAACCTCATGTCATAGTCATGACATAGTCTAGCCTGGCAGCATAAACGGTGATAATTTCCAGAATAGTCTCAAACTCAACCTCATGTTTTCTTTTTTTGTACGAACTACGAAGATATATAGCTATACGAATTCCGATATTTACTCAAATTACTTTTTATCATCGCTTTCTTCTGGTTGCTTTATGGACCATTTAACTCAAACGCCTTTCATGCCCAGCAATTCAGGAATCTTGCTAAATGCCCAATGTATATTTCGGCACTTTTGATCTCGCGGTTATCCCACGTAGCTGATCAACAGATCGAGCCAGCTGGTTTGAATGCTGCAGCTTAACCCGCCATTGACGGGGGGGGGGGAGGGAGTTAACGTCCCCCTGATGAATTTCCGTAATATCTCAAAAACCAAAAGCGCTATCAACGTGAAACCTCGTCTACCTTCTAAATCACGTTTACGTCATTTGTGAGAGAGAAAAAAAACAATTTCGTCGAAACATTTCGAGTTATATCGAATTTAGTGACGTCACTACACACCAGTTGTACACACAAATGAGCTAAACTTTACCAGACCGTACAAATGCCATATTTTGAGTAAAATGCAATACAAAAACGTAAAAAGATAGCAAATGACAATGGCTACAACATGGCTATCTCGGATTTGTAAAAACAAAATTGACCCCCCCAAGAAACGAAAACGATTTGTTTGGGGGTGGTGGAATGCCCACAAAATCAATTTTGTCAAAGATATTCAAAAACCCGGAATATATGTCAGATAACCCCATATGGGAAACTACCATACCAAATTTTAAAATGATATCACCATTTTTGACTGACTTATGGCATAAAAAGTATGGGTAACTCATGAAAGTCATATTTTGAAATTGCGTTTTTTGCTTTTATTGACCAGATACAGAAAAATTAATTCCAGCACTGTATTTCTGAGACAAAACTGATTTAGAAACATGCCTTTTTATTTATATTTATCTATTTCAAATTTTGATCTTCAGTGGCCTGAACTTGACCTGAACTAACTTCCCGTAATTGTATATATTGTATTGTATTGTATTGTTCCCGTTCTAGTAATTGAACTAACAAAAGGTCACTAACTTCCCGTAATTGAAGTCAGGTGGTAAAATTACTATCACTATGGAATTCTACGTGGAAAATAACCCATAAAAAATGTGTTGCATGATTTTCGTAAATATTTTGCAGATAGTGACCTTTTGTGACCTGACCTTGACCTTTCCCAACAATCTCACTTTAGCTCATGCAGGATGTTTATCATACCTTTGGCAGCACTTTGGGGTGATCATGGTCGTAATGGAAGGCTTTGGATGGGAAGTATGGCTCATAAACTCAAATACGTCGATACGTCGCTATGCTACATTGTATCAGTTTCCTTGTCCTTCGGTCTCGCATGTATGTATAGCCGGAGTACTTTTCCATCAGCGCCATCAGGCCACAATGGATGGATGTATCGAAGGTATAAACCTACAACGTCGGGAATAAGCTAAGACGCTTATCTCAGAGTTATTTCTGCAATTCGCTGGCGCAATTAACCCGCGCCCTGCAGGGGGTTGATTTCCGCCCCCCTCAGGTTTTTTGCAGATAGCGAAAAAACGGCAGCGCGCAGCGCCGCCGGGTTTTGACACACCTGTTAGGACATCAATTGTGCACACTTTGAAGACAAAAATATCCTCTGGTCATCTCAGGTCAGGTCACCAGACCAGGTCAAGTGACCCCACCTCCAAAAATGTTTGCAGTTGTGCCAAAGTCAGAGTTTCTCACCGATCAGTTTGAAACTTACAGGGTGTCATGAGGTCATAAGTACTTACAATTCTTTTATCTCGGAATTTTGATATCGGTGACCTAAGGTCAGGTCAATTTCGTAACCTCCACATAATAAGTCAATGGGGAAATATACACATGCTTCCTATTTCAAGGATATGCATGATATTAGTCCAATTACTTCTGGATCATGTTATTATAGGATATTATTGATGATCCAGGTGCAAGTTTTGTTCAGTGACCATGGGGTATGGGGTCATTTGAGGTCATCCGAGGTCCCCATCACTTTTTCGTCAATTACTCCCGGCATAATGAAGATAGAGAAGTAAAACATACAGCAATGTGTTTGTCTCGTCGAGACACGTCTTCCCATATGCAACATGTCCTACTTGGATCACCACTTGACCTTGACCTGAGGTCATTTTTTTTAGTTGACCTAACAAGGTCACCATGTATATTATTCGAAGCGCCTTGACGTGAAAAACACAATGGCGTAAACAGTTTTCCGTTATCTGTATTAATTAAAAAGTTAATAGCGAAAAACGATTTTGCAAAAAAAACACAATTTTCCCCCTTTTTGACCACTGGAGCCTCAAATATTGACCTGAGATAAACATTGAGGACACTGTGCCGATTTCAAATTTCACTGGCTGGCGATTGTTTTTTTCGGTTTGTTTCTAACTAGTATAGTTTCCGAGATATATGGGAATTTCTGGAGCGAAGTCCTAAAACAGGAAAAACTGGCAAATTTGACCTTTGATGACCTCTGGTGACCTCAATTTTGACCTGACCTAAAAATATTGAAATACTTTCAATAGAACTTGTATCAACCTACCACATGCCGTTTTCCGCTTGCCGCTACCTAGCGTAGTTTTTGAGATCTCACGGGGAGGGGGGGGGGGGGGGCGGAAATCAACCCCCCTGCAGTTCGTGTTTAGTGCAAACCCCCTGCAGTGCGCGGGTTGAGTTGCGGTAGTTTGATGTACATACCACAGGACAAATTGTGGTCCGCCCTGGTCACTACTACTAGAAGTAATATAACATTGATATTGGCCGCACTGCCAGTGACTTCGCGTCACTATGGCCGGAAGCACGGAAGCAGTGGAATAGGTGTACTGAAACTACGCAAGCCCGCCTTGCAAGGGTGAATGATAGAGCAAGCACTCTACCAACCACACAAATGAGCTACAAGTTCAAAAGGAAAGTACACGTCTGTTTAGCAACAGTCTGCCTTTTATCCAGTTTGGTGAGTGCGTCCTGGAAAATAGGCTATTTTGACGGGCGATAAGCTATGGACTGATCTGTTACGCCACCGCTCGTTTGTGGCCACCTCGCCCGCATCATGCAATCCAATCCACTAAGCGATCCCTTTGTAGGCGATAACTGTCACTTCACACTGCAGCATTTCACGCTTACCGAAATTTATTGCAACAAGCAACGCCTTAATGCGTTGGGAATGTTCGTCAGCTATGCGCTGTTGCTCGTGTGCACACTGGAACATGGTTACAACCTCGCCTCAGTGCACTACAAAGTCGCCGGCGTGATTCAGTTAGACCAGGCGCCGACAGAGTCAACTGCTTAGAATTGTCCGCCCGGGTGAGCCGGCTTCCAGGCAGTTGCAGCCGTTAAAGGGAATGTTTCACCTTTGTATTGGTTTTGAACTGAGATAGCCATTATCTTTGGCCGTTATTGAATTTTCCTAAGGTAATTTTCCCCAAAACTTAGCCGTTTTTAAGCAATTCAATTTATAGTTTGCAAAACGGGGTCTACGCTAGTGCCGCCGCTGATTGGCTGACAGCGACTTTTTCAGCCAATCTCACTTTGTTAGCCAATCAGCGGCGGTCTATAGCTCAATAATGACGTCATCATCCCAAATTTAAAAACTTAATTTGTATAAAGTTAAGTGACTTTTCGAGAGAAAAAATATCACCATCGTTTTCAGCAGCACTTACTTCATATTTTCGACTACAACCAACGTATATTTGACAAGTGGCAACTTTCAGAAAGGTGAAACATTCCCTTTAAGGGTGTGTTAATGTGATGATTATACCGGTCTTCCTATACATACATGGACAATATTGTGCCAAGTGGTTGAATATGTCAACACATTTGGCAGAGCGTGGCGGAATGACTGAATTGAAGCAGCGAAAACTCCAGCCATTTCTGCTGCACCGGAGGGCCACCAGGATCTGAAATGAGCGCTCCACAGTCTCCCAGCTTCCCGCAGCGTAATATCTGAATGTATCTGAATGCAAATGTGGCCATTGTCCGAGCGGACAGCGCTGCTGGACTGGGGATTCCGGCGGCCGATTGGCTGCGCGGCACAATCCGCCGCTCTCCTGGGGCCCCGTTTATGGGGTCGTTCCCGGTGAATCAGTCCGGAAGCGGAGCTCCCACGGGGTCTTGACCTGAGGCCGGCTGGCTCAGGGCTGACAGGAGGCGGTCTACGTACGACGGTCAGCAGGGCTAGCGTATCGTCCAGCATCGTTATCCAGCAGGGTTATCCAGCAGGGTTAGCGGTCCAACTGATGGTGCAGGTCGGACAGACCGACACGTGATTGACGCTTGTTACCGACGCCTGTGTATGGTGGACTGACAGCGGGCAGCCGGCGGCGGTGGAATTGCCAGCCGACGTCGCGTCTGTAGCGACATTGCTGGACTGTTGTGTGAATATCATCATCATCATCACGTTTATTAACAGAAATAGGAAGTAAATACAAATTAAGGGTGAATTGGTACAGAAGCGCTTACAAGCGCTTAACCCTATTTGTAACAGGCGGATCATGAGGGGGGGCGGATTCCGCCCCCCCCCCTCATGTTTTTCGCAGATATCTCCAAAACGGCTGGGATCAGGCCCATTAAATTTTGGGACTTTTCATAGAATTGAATACCGCATTTGGAGTCAAAATTTTGAGTTCTTAACCTGAACAGAGGCGGTTCCAGGGTACAGTTTTGGGTGGGTTCGGAGGCGATATTTGGCGATAATACGGAAATGCGATCTTCACGGTTTCTTCGTAACTGCCTCAAGTATGAAGGAGTTACATCGGTTCACGGTGATTGCAACAAGTGCAAATTAGTTGATGTTAATGAAATATCATTAAAATTTCATGGCAGAGGCGGTTTCAGGGGCTTGAAAAGGGGGTGTTTCCAGGAAGTATTCAATGCTTGGCGGGAAGCAAATAGAGCAATGTAAGCGGCATTTATAGTTATCAAGATGTAAAAGATAGCTTCTGCTTACATTATTTGCATAATTTATTAAATATAGAGTTTCAGGGGCGTGTTCAGGCACATGAAAAGGGGGGTGACTGGTTTGGTGATGACGATATGCCAGCGATAACGGCGCAATAGACGGTTAGCTTATAATTATATATGCACATATGAGGCCAGGAAAGGGAATAAAGTCTTTTTTGCAGAGGCGCGCTCAGGAATGGAAGAAAGGGGGTCATATTATTGCAAGGAAACTAAGAGGCATGGGCGTACAATGACATAACATACTGTAGTTTTCGGATGAAACACGCACCACAGGCTACTCTACGAACGATTATAAGATAATAGGCGAGTCCAGGTAGGGTAAAAGGGGGTAAGCAATGCTAATTGAAGTTGTAAGTGAAATAGTCACTGTTGACTAGTTAGTATCATAAAAGCGGATAATATACTTATCAAAAGGTATTGAGCCGCCCCAGTTTGGATCCTGGATACGCCTATTATGAAGTACAACATGCAAAAAGGAACTATCTACGATCAGTAACATATTTATAGTGCTGGGTAGCAACTTGTCTGCGGTTAATATTTTTTCCAATTTTACCCCCCTTTTTCACTAACCTGGTACCGCCTATGGCAAAAAAAAAAAATTAACTGTTTTGCCTAATGGCACAATCACATACCATTTTATTTCTTTTAAAAAAACACATCAAAAAATGGTTTTATTACGCATTTACTTCACCCCCATATTGAGTGACCTGCAAACGCCTATGATTTTTGAATTTTCAAACGCCACTGTCATATATCAATTTCCAATTCAATCTCTATCGATTCGTATTAATTGTGTTAAAATCGGTCGATAAACATGAAAGCTATGTTGGATCAAAAATACTACTAAAATTTGTGGTTTTTGCCCCCCTGTTGCCCCCCTATCAAAAATTTAGATTTTTTATTATTTAGAAATGTAGATCGTGTTGAGGGGAACCAAACGCCGTTTCATTTTTGAAAATCGGACGGGTATATCTCGAGATCTCCGGGGGGCGGAATCCGCCCACCCCCCTGTTACAAATAGGGGTAGCCAGGAGCCTGTTACAAATAGGGTTAAGTCAAGGTACCAACTCAAAGTAAACATACATTTTATCGAGTACCTCCACCGCCGCCGCTACCGAATAGGGCGGCACAATGAAGTTCTGACGGTGTACATAATGCTAACGGTTCTGAATCACTGCCCGCTGAGAACAGTGAGCGTGAAATGAGCCGCTATGGTTGGAGCGCCATCACGGCACGGTCACATCACGTCACGCTTTTGACAGATCGGAGATTAAGCCCGCCATCAGGCGGAAAATAAGGCGTGCTATTTATAGTTTCCTTGGGATTTCCCAAAGAGGAAGAAGACGCCTCCTTGTTGCAATCATCCTTGGTGGGTACGATA